>JAEANM010018936.1:0-12504 GCA_017656035.1 Myanophis thanlyinensis | reverse complement strand
TGATGAAGATGTTTGTATGTTAATATCTCGGACATCTAGAGAGCACTCTGCTCAACATAGAAAGGAATGTATGATATAAAATAATATTTTTAAAAAAATGTAAAGGGAAGGGGAGAGATGAAGGGAGAGAGGGAAGTGGAGCAGAGTGGAGTGAGATGGAGGAGAGGAGAGGAGAGTAGGGAAGGGAAGCAGGGGGAAGAGGAGAAAGAAGGAAATGGAGGAAGAGGAAAATAGAGAGGAGAAAGAAGAGAGGGAAGGAGAGGGAAGGAGAGGAAGGGAGGAGAGGAACAGGAGAGAGAGAAGGAGAAGGAAGTGGAGAAGAGAAAAGAAGGGAGGGGAGAGGAGACGAGGAAAAGGGAGGAGAAGGAAGTAGAAAGGGAAAAGAAGAAGGAGAGAAGGAAGGAAAGGGAAGTGGAGGGGAGAAGAGTAGGGAGGGAAGGAGAAGGAAACAGCTGGAAAGAGATGAACTGTTGTAAAATTGAAAATACCATGTATTATAAAAGAAAATGTATAATAAAAATATTTTCAAGAAAAAAAATCAAGATGTGCGACATGTAAAAAAACAGGTGGAGTTTTGAACAATCAGCATACATATATTCACTGATTATGGAGGCAGTTACAGGCTATAGGAGGAGGACTTTTGGAATGAAAAGTCACAGGTGTTTTTAAAGATGGATATGTTGGACAACACTATCCTAGAAGAGCCTTTTTCAAATGCCACATTTTATATGCAGCTGTTTTTTTAAAAAAAGGAACCAAGTAGAACTTTCAGTCTAAAGTTTCCTTCAACTGTACACAGAACTAGCAGGTTAGTTTAACCTCAGAAAATATTGTTATGTCTGCTTGCTGCTGGGTGGTTATATTGTCTCCAGACAATTCTGGAAAAGAGGCTAAAAAAATACTTTAAATACATTATCTTACCTGACAGACATGACAACCGGGAGAGAATTCTTCTGGCAGGTTAAAAAATTCCACTTATGATTTAAATAATTATCATAAAAACACACTGTCTGATTGTTCAAGATTTATTTCCATCAATATCAGTAGTTTTTTAAAGGTGAAAAAGTCCTCAGCTAACTATGTTCCCCCACCTAAGTACTACCCAGGTTAGACCCTCCTTCCGAGATCTTCTGAGATCACATAGTGTTGGATAGATGCCATTCACTGAGTGTCCTGTAGTGAATGTGCTGTACTGAGTGTCTTATACTGTAAGCAGTCCTCCATTTTAAAATAAGTTAGAGTGGATTCAAAAGCAGAATATATTGTGGATTGTTGCCTTGAAAAAGCAAAACCTGTAGAGAGTTTAGCGTTATATCAATTTCAATTTCAATCCTTTATTATCAATGCACAATATGTGTGCAATGAAATTGAATGAGCTTCCATCGGTACAATCACACAGAGCACAGAATACATTCAGATACAGAATACATCTCCAGACTTATACATCCCTAACCACAGGAAATTCCCGGTCTAGGCAGATTTCCACATACATTTCCACATACAGATATGTATACACACACATTATTCCACCGCTATGTACATATTGCACGTTTTAGCATTATTTAGCATAGCTGCAAGTTATACCAGTATGCACTCAGTGGGACTTAGAAAATGTGCTCATAATTGAAGAATAGATGAGAGGTTTTTGAACACATTTCACCCTAGCAACAGCTAATCATCTGGAATCTATTAAATGATTGGCTTTGATTATTGGCTTGTCGTATAGTATCTGTGGCCAGCTTTGTAGCGGTATAATTCCCTAAAACTGCTCTCCTTTATTAAGAATTATTTTTCACCATGTAAAATTTTACAGCATCTGAGGACATAATATGTAACTTTTGGCACAGTAAAAAATATAAATGTGATATGGGAACATGAGAACTCAGATTCACATTTCTGCTGATTTATGAGCTTTGAACATGTTATAAGACTGTTATGAAAGTAATATAGTAGAATTTTAGTAGTATAATTTTCTTAAAGAAGTGCTTTGATATCTATGTGCTGAATATTGGGGAGCAAAAATGAAAGCAATATTGTCTTTTTTTTTTTAATGTACACAGTAGTTCTATTGGGCAGAATAAATAATGATGAAAAGCAAAGGGCAATTGGTGGCTACAAATATGTTTTTAAAATGAGACTTTTAATGTTTAGTGAACATTTTTATTGCTTAGAAAGGAAGGAAAAGGAGCGGGAGAGATAACTGAGTTGTATTTCTAAAGTACCATTGTAAAACAAAATTGAAAATGGTGATGTACCGGAGAAAATGTATAATTCTTTGCCAGTGATTAAAAAATAACTCCAGTACTTACTTGGTTTTAGTGCATAACTAAATATATTGTTAAACTGATGACACATACTGTGGCTTCCTTATTACCTGACTGGTTTTCTTAAGCACCAACACTGTGTCTAAACTTTTTAGTAAGACTGAGAGATATGCCCTAGATTGATTGTGCTAATAAAGCAAGCCCAGCACAAAAAGATTCAAGGTTAAGAAATATGCCTACCTTGAACAAGGTTTATAATCTTGCGCTAAACCAAAATATTGTTGGTTTGAGACTTTGCATATAGTGTGAACCCAGCCATTGTGATTTATAAAACATAGTTTACGATGTAGCAAGAGTGTAAAACCAATCATAGCTTTGTCAATAAATCATAGCAGAAGACAAAAATAAAAATAATCTAAGCAATATAATCCCATCAATGTCTATTCACACAACCCCATGGATACAAGTGGGCTTATTTCCATATACATTTTCATAATGCTACAGCTTCAGTGTTTTCCAAGATTTTTGTTCTTCCATTTTGAAAATCCATATAACTGTATAGACTGTGACATTTGCCATCAGATTCCTTCCAGTTGGAATAGACTATCTCCATTTAGCACCACTAACAACATATAGGATGGGATGATGGGAATTGTAAACCAACCCAGGTGGACGGCATCACACATAGAAAACTGTCACTAGCCTTTGACCAAAGCACTGAAGATCTACTTAAACGCTCGACTTAATTCCTTCTTATATCAACATAGATGTTTCTAGACACATTGGGGGTTTTGCAGAAGAACAATCCCCACCCCCACCCCGCCCCCACAATTATCATCTTTCTCACCTACATCAAATGCCCCCTATTTTTCAATACGATCCGAGGCTGGGTGCAATACTGGAAACTCAAAACTCAGCCCAAAGAAATAAAGGAGTGGTAGTTACAAATACCTTGCTCGTTGTTCTGTAGAGCCAGTTGGTGGGAGAAGAATATGGTCATCCTCCATGGTCTTTATTGCCTCAGGAGCTGAGTTCGGGCAATGTGGTTGATGGCTGTGAAATGTGGATTTTTAAAAGTTTGCTGGGTTTTTCAAGTGTTCCCTGAAAGGCAAATGAGGGAAGTGAAAGTTGAAAGTCCTAGGTAGCTGGAAATACCCTTCAGTATTCTGCCCACATTATTATCATGAAGGAATCTAATTGGGCATTTTTATTCTAGATTTAATTTCTAAGAGATGTCATTGGGTACTCAAATGACATCATCTGTTGGCAGGCAACCTGTGGCTGTTCTTTGTTCCATACAACTGTTAGAGTGCAGTAGCTTTCTCAAAATCAGTCTTTATCATAGGTTAATGGTTTTGTAGCTACTTCACTAAAGAATAAAATGCTACTGGGAACAAAGAATTGTGAGGTGTTAGGAACTCCATAATACATAAATAGTCCTTTCAATTCAGGTCAAATAGCAGTCTGAATATATTGTAGTTCATGTTCAATTCACACAGCTTTTGTTCATGTTAATGTTGCCTCCCTATTCCAACTATTTTGACTCTCTCCATACTCAAAATGGTGTCTCTTCCTGAGAGTACTTTTGCATGTGTTTTAATAAGTGCCAACTGACAGGAAGATAGCATCTAGTTCAGATCCATTCCATCCCTCAATGAGAAAGGTTTTGTAGGGAAAATTCTCACAGAAACTTCAACCCTAGAACAGGATGTTGAATGCTGAATTTTGGAGAGACTTATCCTCAACTAGTTCTTATTGGGAAATGGTTGAGGGAAATTTCCAGTTTAATTTGCACCCAACAAATTCCTAGTTAATTCTTATATTCAGATCAGTGCAAGAATACACCACTCAGTTCAAGATCTGTCTCAGTACCTCTATCGTTTTATTATTTATTAAGCATCAGGAAATATCAAAACATTAACTTGTAAAAACAATTAAAGGGCAGGCAAAAGCAGGAAAAAAGACATTAACAGGCAAGACTTTACATTATCTCTAACATTATCTCCAAAGAATTTTTCAGACTCACTGAATCAATACATTAAGCAATTAGCAAAGACATCCAAAAAGGAGTCATTTTGGGTTGTTCCAGCTATAACCTCTTTTTTGTATGTAATGGCAGAATAATAGAGATGGGAAGTAGAATGTTAGGTGATAATTCCTCCATTATGCATTGTGGAAATAAGTTTTTTTCTGGATAGGGATAATGCAGTATTTCTCAATCTGAGAGTAAAAAAACATTGGAATTATATACCCAACAGTTCTTATAGGCAACAGTGCTAAAACAAATAGCAGTATGGCAATTATTTCATTCATTTTAAAAAAATGAGCTAGATCAGAGGGCGAGTTTTAATGTAGTCATTTTATCCAGTGGCTTATGTTAGGCAGAAATTTACATTTAGGCTAGAATTTGTAATAGACTAAAATACAAAGAGATGATCTGAGAATCTGGACCATTTCCTAATCTGTAGTATCACATTACAAGATGAAATCCGGCATCGTGAGTAGACTTTGCTGGTCAATTGTGCTTTCTATTCATCTTCTTTCCTTTGAAGCCCTTTTGAATAGAATAGAATAGAATAGAATAGAATATGGCTCCTCCTAGATTTAATATCTTTTAGCATTTTAAAAAAAATATTGTTTGTATCCTACCCTCCTTATATTGGTCTATGACTCTTAATAAAAAGATTTGATTGATATGCATGCATTTTCTCATTAATAGCAGAGAAGTGGTTTTATCTTCTATTGTACAGGGCTAGGATTCATTGAGGGCCTCTAACCAGATCCAACCCAACTTTTTTTATATAGCCATGGTTAGATAGTACTGCCACCTAGTGATTATATTAAGGGAAATATCTTATTAAAGAGAACATTAAATGTCTTATTAAAGAGAAATTTATTGAAGAGAAATTTATTGAAGAGTATGGATCATGTGGAATGTCTTGCTATCTCTGAGACATAGGAAATGCATGTTTCTTTTCACTATATTCTACTGATTGGGTTAATATTAAAATAGAATTTTATTAGTAATAGTGGAAATAGCCAATACCAACCTCCTATTGAGGTGAAACTACATCTCAATAGATATTGTGCTTGTTTGTTTCAGTTAGGAAACACTTAGATCAGCTGGTTTTGGAGATATTAAAAGGAAATTCATTTATAGAGGAACTACAGAACATTTTAGAACAAAATCATTGTAGCATACTTTGCAATGTGCTATATTCTCAAAAGCTTTACAGAATTCTGTTGTGAATGAATGTTGGCTTAGTATCACTACATTTTGAAATGGCTGATTTCTTACCAACTACCTGGTCACCTTGTCCTTATATTTTGGTTTTTACTAGCAATTTCATGGATTAGTTTTCAAATGAGTCACTTCTACATTAACAAGCATGCACAAAAGAGGGGGTTTTTTCCAAGATGCCTGTTTCACAGAATAAGACTACAAAGAAATCATGAGATTGCTTCTCTAAACTATTTTCAGAAGGGGAAGCTGTCTTTTACGTATAATGTCAGTGGGCTCCAAAGCCAACACAACACAGTTCCCTTGGCAACACAAAAGTATTCACAGGCTAGTATTTACTGCTCACTATCCCACTCTTCCCCCACTGGTACTACTGGTACACCTTCTATTACTGCTCCTTCCAACTATTACTCCTGCTGAGTCCTATTACTGGAGGACAGCATCTCTATCTGCTCTCTTTTATTTCCACAGGACCAACTGCCTCTCTGAATAGCTTTTATACTTAAGGTTTCTGTGGCGGTGGGCAGGGCTTAGAGGCAGGACAACTGTCCAGATGCTGACCATTTTCCAGACAGCCTGCATACTCCCAGAAGCAATATAGTTTACATTGCTCAAAAAGGCAAAGATGGTACCAAAAAAAGACGGTAGCCAAGACAAATTGTTTCCTATGGCACACATCTCACAGCCAGGAAAGTAGGTAGAGACTGAAAAATGAATTTGCATTTAAAGTTGCATCCCATTAAAAAAATACTTCTTTAATCTCTATTGTTAAGTATATATTGGATTTAAGAAGTTAGTTTATCTGCTTTTTAATGAGATTCAGTCCCATTTCTGCTTTTTTATTTTTGGCAGTTCCTTAGATTTAAGAGATCTCTTATGAAATGCAGCAATTAATTTATACTATCATTTTTTAAGTTTCAAGTGTCCCATCAGGAAAAAAAAAGACTTCAAAATGATGCCATTTTCAAAACTTGATCCCAGATGTAGACTGCCATTATCTTTTATTGAAATAAAGTTGGGAAAGATTTGCCTACTAATGTCAAATCAAATTCAGATCAAATGTATATGTCATCAATGGACTAGGTGTTGAAAATAAATGTTTTCGTTCTGATTATCTCTCAGTTGTATTAGGCTGTAATTTATACACCAACACTATAAACTTCAATTATCTTGGAATTTACATATCTGAAGTGTCACGCAAGTCTAGTATTGATTAAATAATCCTGCTGTAGAGATGATCCAAGATGGCCTGATGGTCAGTTAAAAAGAAAAAGTCTTACATTTCTCATGGAGAGGAACATTTTTTTAATGGTGAAACAGAACAATAGCCTAAATTAAGGAGTGTGGCATTAACAAGCTAACTGTGGTACAGGGTTCCAATACAGTGGAACTGTGGTTACCATAAAATTGGGTCACCATACCAACCACCAAGATGGATGTTTCTTGCACAGAAATTCTATGGCTGGTTTCCCCTCCAATTTTAAACCAAGACTATTTCTGTAACACATGCATGTTCACGTCAGTCATTTCCACTGCATAGAGTCAATGATATTTCTGGATGGTCTTTGAATATTGTTGCTGACATACCTAAGTCTATTTTCCCGATTTAAAAAAAAAATAAAATTAAAATTTTGTCAGCAATGAGGTTCAAAAGTTTTGAGGCAAACTGCTGCTTTCCAAAAGGACTTTTTGAGGGACCTTTAGAAATTCAATGCGCACGTCAATTTTGTATCGCAGCCTTTCAGATAGGAGGCTGAACTCCTCATTTGGGGAAGCAGTCATCCAAGAAGACAAAAAGCTCAATCTATACTACGAATGGAGCCATTCTGTCTCTACTTTTAACTACCAACATTATGCATTACCTCCAAACTCTATTTAACCTATACGTGTCTTCATTTGCAATACTGTTTTATTGCTTTAGGATTTTTTGTTTTATTTTATTTTACTAAGCAGCTTCATAGTAAAACAACTTTTAAGTGAAAAAGAATACACTAAAGTGCCTGTGGGAGCTATTAGGAGGAAAAAAGAAAAAAAAAACCTCCAAACAGGGAGGGTATTTTTCATGTCAATAATTATTGATAAAAGACTTAAAAGGCAAGTCAAAGATACACTTCGCAGAACAGCACTGGTGACTAAATTTATAGAAGAGGAAAAACAAACAAGAACAGAGATTTATTGGAAAGCTTTAATGATGAAATACAACAGCCCCTATTTTACAGACGACGACCACGGCGACCACCCTTTCTGCGAGTGCTGTCTGAAGGAATGGGGGTAACATCCTCTGTGGAGAGAAAAAATGTTACTTTTGGTTATTATTTTTACTCTTTGTATATAAAAGTCCTCAAAAAATCAGAGGAGTAACATGGAAAACAATACTTTAAAAGAGAAGAGGGCAGCATTCAGAACGCAACACTAAGATCACAAAGTTTCATGAGACAGATTATACTTCCCAATTTAAGTTTCTGAAATTTCAGGATATGAAAGTCCAAGAAAAGGCAAGTCTGCACAGGCGTTAAGAAACAGCTACTAGGAAAAGCTAGGTCTATGAACAGAAGAAAGTATTTTATTTCCAATGTGAAGACTCATTTTGTTTCAAAACTTTTGAACTTTTTTGAGTGAGTTGCAGATTGGAAATTGAAGCTTGGAGTATTTTGATTGTTCCAGGTTTGGGCTGAAACAAAGTTTAGAGTGATTCTTTCTCTCTTTTCTGCATGACTTGAGTTCCAAACTACTCTCTCAAGTCTTCCCAGCATGTGATCCAATGAAGTCCTTGTTTCTAGGACAATATAGTCAAGCAGCACTTCCAGTAATCCCCTGATCTCTCCAGAGTCTTCCTATGGGTCTTTCTCCTTTGCTGCCATCAGAGTTCTTGCGTCAAGCACAGCATATCCTTTGTCTAACCCCCTCACCCTCAATCTCCCAACATATTTCTTTCTTTCCCCCATTCCCCCATATTTTTAGCTTTTTCCTGTCACCACTCCTCTCCCCCCTCCCCTCCCCAAATGCCACACATTTTCACTTGTGCTTAACCCAAACAGGTTTTGGCCTGGATACTGTGGCTGTACTGTGCTGGGACAATTTGTAATGCTGTTCTATGAAAGATCCAGCTTCAAGCATTATCACATTGTAACTCAATTCTCTCCACTTAAAGGCCCTAATTACCTGGATCCTCTTTTTCTAATGTCCCCTTTCAGTATAGATCAAATAATGTTATCTAGCAAGAACTTTTTCAAACCATCTAATGCAAAATAAATGGTTTATTGAGATAAAGTAATGGGATAAAGAAACAGAATATACTCTATGAAAATGATTGCAGGAGACTTATTGTTGAAAATATCCTTCAACAGGAAACCTACCAATGCGCCCAATCTTCATGCCAGACCGAGCCAGAGCCCGGAGAGCTGACTGAGCTCCAGGTCCAGGAGTTTTTGTTCTGCAAAGAAAGTAAAACATACATTAATAAAAACTGAAACTTGTCTTTAGGATTTATTTCATTTGGAGGAATGGAGTAGTACTGGGGCAGCATCAATGCGGCAATTTATATAGCAGTGAGGATAGAAATAAAAATGCAACATGACTTCAAGCTTTCTAGTTAATTACTCTTAGTAACAGAGATGGTTGGCTTGATATAGCATGGCTTTTTGTCAAAAGAACTGCATAAATTGTAAAGCTAAGATAAAATCAAAAGAAAGGAAAACCACTGAAAAGTTCTTCAGAACACCTACCATATTTATCAGCTTATAACGCACACTTTTTTCCCTTGAAAACAGGGCTGAAATCATAGATGCGCATTATAAGCCGGTATCTAAATCCCCCCACCCCCGTCAGAGTTTTCCCATGTCTCTCCCTGCGGCCGGGCAGAGCCGCGGGAGCTTGGGATTCCCTCCCATGTGATGGGGATTCCTCCCCCAGCTTTGGAAGCAGCGGCGGTGAGGGTGCAGCCGGGGGAGGTTTTGAAAAAACAACCACCCATGCGATGGGGATTCCTCCCCCAGCTTTGGAAGCAGCAGCGGCTGGCGGAGCTATCCCCCTCACATGGGGGGGATTTTCAAACCCACGGCTTTGAAACCCCCCCATGCGATGGGATTCCTCCCCCAGCTTTGGAAGCAGCAGTGGCTGGTGGAGCTATCCCCCTCGCATGGGGGGGGTTTCAAAGCCGGCGGAGGTTTTGCATCGCATGGGGGGGAATCCCAAGCTCCCGCGGCTCTGCCCGGCTGCAGGGAGAGACATGGGAAAACTCTGACGGGGGGGAATTTAGATACCGGCTTATAACGCGCATCTATGATTTCAGCCCTGTTTTCAAGGGAAAAAAGCGCGTTATAAGCTGATAAATACGGTACTTAAGCAAGCCACAATGTACAAACCTAGTTTGTGGAATATTTCTAGGGTCCACCAGAGGGCGCTGATGTCAACATATTGCTCTAGCGCAGCCGAATATAAATCTAAGGAACAAGCCAGTTATTTGAAAGAAATAGTCTATGTATTGGGTGCATATTCTTCTAGGAGACTTTGGGAACACTTATGTATAAACCTAGAGGCATGGGACATACTGCACAAGAAAAGCTACACTCGGTGTAAATTTGCTTCTGACAATGTCTGAAAGCCACATATACAATTTTACTGTAGAAGATGACATTGGTGTAATCTTGCAAATGAAATTGGGTGCATTGTTGACATGAACAGTAAAGGAGGCAGAACAGTGTACTTGTTTGGGGCTTGTGCTATTCATTTGAAGTGTATCATGATTGGAGAGATCCTGCCATATCAAATCATATTAACAATCAGCTTCTGGGTGTCTGAAGCTAATTATGACCCTGTGTTATTAGGGCAAAGGGTCATAGTACTACAGGTTGATGTCCATGGTGCAATAGATAGGGAAACAGGCTGTTGTACATCCACATCTGCTTTTATATTTTCAGGGGCAGATCCGTAGGCTTGTCTTTGCAAAATGTTTAATATGAACCTCAATCAGTATGAAAGCCTTTCTCAGAAGTACTTGAATATTTAAAATATGCATTTGCATTTAAATGTCGGTTATCCTGTATGGGTCTCTGATATCTGTAAATATCTTAATTGGGAGCCTTGAAGTCTGAATTCCCAAGACTTTGTAAGGCAGGAAAGAAAATACAGAAAGAGAAGTCTGAATGACATTAGCATGAGGTTAAACCACTGGGAATATGGGAAATTCTCTAAACTGATATTGATTGTATCAAATACAGATGTTCCAGGGAAGAAGAGTCAATTAAGTTCTCATTTTTGAAATATCAGAATTTCATTAGTTAAAATAAAAACTTCCCACTTCTGTGTGATGCAGAAACTTTAGTAGATAGAAATAAGAAAAGCCACAAGGCAGGGGTGTCAAAGTGGAGGCCCATGGGCCAGATGTGCAATGCGTAGGCCACACCCACCCCAGCTCTGCGAATGGGAAAAACATCGCAAAACGTCATGTGAAGGCAATGTGATGAGGTGAGTTTGACACCTGTGCTATAAGTAGCAAAGCTGGTGATTATCTTAAATGGTGGAATTATATCAATCATGCCTGATAAGTTCTTGAAAATTCAAGCTTGCAACTGTTTGTAAGTCTTCAAGAGGCCTAATTAAGTATTGCTTTATCTGTTTTGGATTCCCCTCAGAACCAGCAGTATCATCATTTCTTTTCATTATTTATGCCACCTAATCCACACTGCTATGATTCCTATTGAGCAAGTCTTTATCTCTGTACCTACCTCACAGGGCTGTTGTGAGGCAAACTATAGCTCTGAAGGAATGGAAAAGATACAAATAAAACAAGACTAACAATTAGAAATACTGTTGTCTATTTAAGATGCAAATGCCAGGTCAGGTTGGGGAAAACTGGAAAGATATTTTTTTTGGCTGAGTGTTAGCGCTTCTGCAGACTTCTTATCATGATGGGATGGCCTTTCAAATATGCTGAGCTTCAATTAACACATTTCCCCCAGCCAGCTGATTATTAAATACATTAATTGGCAACAATGCAGTTGAAGTCCAGCATATTGGAAAATTGGTTGCCATCACTGCATATTTAAGAATGGGGGTGGGGTGGTTTGGACTGGAGCTGTCTAATTAAAAGATTAGAAGAGGAACATTAAATGCTATTGCTAATTCTGCAAATCTGATTCCACTAACATATTCTGCTGTATGAGCTTATTGCTTATAAAGGAAGACTTAATGATGAGCAAATTTCAAGGGGATTGAGCAGAGAGCCTGGCTAATAACAAAAACAATTAACTTTTAATGGGAATATTTCTTGCCTGAAGTCTGCCAAACTTTGTTTTCCCTGAGCCTATAACTGTAAGACAGGTTACCTTTTAGTGAATGTTGAACAGGTGAGGCATGCTAGGGAAATTTAAACCATAAATGTGGTGGACTACTAGTGAGAACTTTTAAGAAAAGGGCAAAAAAGGATGTGAAGCATTAACAGGGATCACTGCAAAAGAAGATTGGAGTAACGATGAGCCACATCATGTTTTCAGATAAACTACTGGGCTAGGGGTAAGGATACATGGCTTAAGCCAAAATACATACGTTTTGTGGCATCAAACAATATTCCGCTTAGCGTATTGGGGCCAGTCTTGAAAAATAGAACAATGACAAGAAAAATTATACTTGATTTAATCACTGGTAAATTAAATGCACTGAAGGATTGCTTTTCTTGAAATGAATGATTCCTTTTGTCAGATTAAAAATTACAATTTGGTGACAATTGTTAGAAAGCTTTTTTGTGACTGCCCATAATGACATTGTTTCTGCCCAGATGTGCATGTGGGATTCCCTAACCACCTAGTCTGCTTCATTATCTCAAGCTGTTTGAGAAAGACGTGGAGTTGACTCTGAACTAATTGTGTCTTTTGTTTACAGTAAATCTTTCTGAATAATTAATCGAGAGAAACAACCTAGAACTAGGAGAAATTTCCTAACAGAACAATTAATCAATGGAACAACTTGCCTCCAGAAGTTGTAAATGCTCCAACACTGGAA
>JAEANM010018935.1:0-12504 GCA_017656035.1 Myanophis thanlyinensis | reverse complement strand
TATTCTAGGTGAATAGTGGGGGAAAGAAAGGGAAAAAGAAAAAAAGGCACTAGTGTTCGACTCCTTTGGTGCAGTTGAATAAGGCATTAAGATCTATGCTCAGCTTTTTACTTTTTCATAATAGAAACTAGCCATTTCTGTAATAACAAATCTATGTAATCTGTAAAACCCAAGATCAAACTTTCATCTTTTTCCACCTCAAGCACAAAGTCCAGAAGTGGTTTCCAAGTCGAAGTAAAGGTATTTGTGTTTTTTTATTTAATCAGAGCAGTCAATTTAGCCACCTCTGCTAACTCCAATCAGATTTTGCAGCCATTCATCCATTGCGGGGGTCAAGGTGACCTTCCATTTCTGTGCATAGAGTAATCTTGTTTGTATAGTCTTGCTAGGATTCTTGTTGATAAGCAATGCTAACCCATGATGTCAAATTTTATCACCATGTCACTTAGCAGCAGCAGTTCTGGTCCAATTGCTGTTGTAACCCAAGAACTACTTGTAGACATTTTTTTACATATTAATAACATGAACATCTGTTAAAAGAGAAAACTGCTGGCTTTGAACTTCAGATTATGCAATTTACTAGCTTTGTCCTGATGGTTGCATAGCATTTCAGATCTAAAAGCAAAAGATTGCTTCAGAACACAGCATCAGTTACACTCCCTCAGTCCAACCACCTTAAGGAGTTGTTGTAATGGGGAAAGTAGGAAGAGGAAGGAGTATTACATAATATATTTGCCAACAAGTTATTTATTTAAAAAATAATAAAGGTGGGATAAAAATAAATAAATAAATCAGCATGCAACTTGTTAAATCACATGAATCTTTTCCCTGGGATTCTGCCATAGTTAAATGGGGAAACTGCACTATTCTGGGAAAAGACATAGTTGTTTTCAGGCATTGTAGATGGGTGTTATATAAGCACACCAATGCATTCCAAAATACTTTTTTTCTTCAAATCCGAAACATTGCATAGCCTTAGTCACATAGGCCCAGAGAGCCAAATCATCTAGGAAGTGAGGCTAATTAATCCGGGTTTCATATAGATACCAATACACATTGAGACTTTCCAGTTCAATTCATGCTCAAGGCACTGGTTTTGGAAATGCTACTGAACAGTGTGAAAAACAGCTTAAAAGCAAACAACTGATTAGTCTAATAACAAAGGACAATTGGAATTTCCTCTCCCCCTCCTCTTGGATAATAACAAGCTTGTTATTACAGTTATATTACAGGTAACCCTCCCTTAACTACCATAAGTAGGCCGGCAACTCCATTACTAAGCAACATGGTCATTAAGAGAAACATTCCATGACTGCTCAGCTTAGCTATGGCAGTCATGGCAATCTCAGGCCTGGAGGAATGTTGTCCATGGGGTTGAAATGACTTCGCAACTAACAACAAGGGACTGTCTCCAATTCCCCCTCCCCATTCCCCCAATCTTCTACCCATCTTTGCCTTGTGGGTCATCCACCTATCTGCTCCTACCAGCTACCCTTGCCACTTGGCTTGATTACTGCTGCACTGCACAGCATTACTAACTAGGATCTTCTTTTGCTCTAGTGCAGCCATGTCCTCTTTCACACCAGTAAGGAGAATGCCCAAAGAAGGTCCTGGCCATCACACAAAAGAAAGCCCTGGCTGGTGTGAGAAAGAAGGACCTAGCCAGTATGCAAAAGAACAGTGCAAAAGGACAACTTAGTTGGTAGTGGTGCATACTGCCCCAGCACAATATACACCAGCCTGTTCTGTAGTTCTCATCCACTGACCTGTGGGGTGTTTTCATGGCACCTCCCTTGCATGTGATGAGGCAGGCAAAGATGATGACAAAAGTCAGCTGAAGGTGGGGGTAGGGCAGAAGGAGTGGTCATAAATGCAGGCAGGCTGAATTTTGCTCATGTGACTACAACGGCATTGTGCAAGTCCTTTTGTTCAATGCTATTGTAACTCAGAATAGTTGCTGAAGAAATGGTTGTTAAGCAAGACTACTTATATACACCTGGGAGAGAAAATTACAAGAATTTAAAGATTGATTTCACTATAAAAGATTGATTTTCACTATAAATAGCGCCTGTATTTGATCTATAGCAAGTAGTCAAATTCTCCTAAAAACAAACAAACCCTACCTTGCATGTGCTTGTACAGTTTTGTCAAGGAAGCATGATAAATAGAATATAATTCTTTATCTTTTATATAAAGCCATGTAGTCTCAGGATTATCTTTATCATCTTTAATTAAAGTCTTGTAGTCTCAGGATCCACCAATACAATGAATGGATTAATTTTTAGTTTCATCATATACTGTAATATAAGGGAGACATCAATACTTAGGATTAATGCTGTGGATAAAAAAACACCAGATAAGGACATGTAGCCTAGCCCTGTAATCTCACTGCCCTTTCCTAGTATGGATCTCTTTCATGGTAAAGTTTGCTTTACTGACTTACACAACAAGTGCAAGGTTATTAAAGGCAAAACCTGTATTTCTACATTTGCATTTCCCAGAAGTAAGAAAAGTTGGCTGGCTTACAGAGTAGCTGGTGCGTTTTCAGGTCATACTCTTCTGCCATCTCCTTTCCATCCTCAAACAAGTAATGGATTTTTCGTTTACCTAAAGAGAGCACAGGATGGGTGGACCTCAAAAGGATAAATAAAAGGAAATCCCACCCCACAGATTCAATATACTTTCTCCCGCCCCCACTCCTATCCCCACCCGCCAGAGTGACTTTGAGAGATTCACAGCCCTCCATCCACATTTCTCCTCTACTAAAGGCACGTTTTGATGGAAGCAAGTGCCAATGTTTAACGGGTTGATTTCCACAATGCTCCTCACAGTGGTGGACACAGTTCAAGTTAGAAATAAACAGACTCGTAAATGTTTTCCATTTAAAAAAAAACAACTTTCAAGAGATTTTTAAGTTTGATCTTCAGTCTATCCGTATACTAGGTCGCCCCGGGGTCTGCACACCCCAAAGCGAAGGCAGCACCAGACTGCAGCCTCATCGCTTCTTGGAGACCAGAACTGCACGGCTTCTCCCACCTGCTCCCCAGCTTCACCCGCTGCCCCTTTTACCCATGACCGACGGCTCATTTCCCCAGATCGCCACTTATCCCAGCCCCCGCTAACCCCCGTTACCATCAGCGAGCAGGGCGGTCTTGCAAGAGGCACGCAACCGTTCCAGCCAGCCGGCGCCAGCCATGTTGCGGCTCGGCGACGCGCGTTACCAAGGCAACGCCTCTTGGTCTTCCGGCCCTTCGGCCATGACACGGAAGAAAACGGCGGCGCGCGGGTCGCTCTTGCGTCACAGTGATACCGTCGGTAAGGAAACGTTGCCCTCCTCGGTATCGTTCTCCTCGGCTTCTCTTTGGAAATTGCGTAAGGGCTTCCCCCCCCCCACACACACCATTCCGCCTTCTCCAGCCAGAGGGGCAACGTGGGTGGCTGGGTTTAAGGCAGCGGGCGGCAGGGGGTAAGAGAAGCGCCGCGGTGGTTTGGCCATGGCTGTTAGGAGCCCTTTGGGTCGATTTAATCCCGCCTCCCAAATGCAGACGCTCTTAAACGGAGGGTTTCTGGATTGCGGTGAGCCGGGCTCGGATCAGAGCAAGCGCTCCGTAGTGATGCAACAAAAAACCCAAAAAAACTTTCCTTTCTTGGTCTCCCCACTCTCTCTAGGGCAGGAGTCTCCAACCTTGGCAACTTTACGCCTTGTGGACTTCAATTCCCAGAATTCCTCAGCCAGCAAACGCTGGCTGAGGAATTCTGGGAGTTGATGTCCACAAGTCGTAAAGTTTCCAAGGTTGGAGACTCCTGTTCTAGGGCGGAGTCCCACAATCTGCGTTGATTTCAAGGGCTATAATCCTTGGCTGGCATGTCTTGTAAACCAGAGTTTATGGGAAATGCATCCGAGTAAGGCTAAATTGGGGAAGACTCTCCAGAGAGAGTAAGGCAGGAGAGATTTACTTGTAGACACTTTTATTTTAAATCAAATTAACTCAGTGCCTGATAACCTTTTGCTTCAGCTCCAGATCAAATTGTCCATTTGTTTTAATAAAAGACTGCCATATGGTTTAAAATGTAACAATGTAATACTTACTAATGGTAACTACGGCTATTGATACCATTATTACTATTTTTAGCTGCTCTACTTTTCTTGGGAGGTTTTTGTCAGAGACTTTGGGTCACAGTTTCCTGGCTAGAGATTGCAGAATGCAAAAGTCCTACAAATTCAGATTCTCCAGTAAATTATTTTCCAACTTTTTTAACAGTGGTCTCCTAATAGGATGAGTTTTCATTATCCTTGTAATGAAAGAGATTGAACATTGAATCTGGGTTAGAAGAACCATAGCTTATAGCACATGCTTTGTGTTCAGCAAATCTTAGGTGCAGTCTGTGGGGTCTTTTACCAGAAAAACTTAGCCCAACAGTGTTGACACTACTGGACTAGTGATCTGATTCATATGGATTCTGAATTCATAAAACATTTCCCAGCTTAATGCCCATATTCATGGATCATAAGTATCATACTGTCCTTGCTCCTCCTAATTTTAGGACTTCATTCTTCTAAAGTAAGACCAGCCAGATATTTCAAGGAAAGTTACAATAAGAACTGTTTCATATATGATACCATTTCTAAACAGGAAAACAATATATACTTTATTACTTGTATATATGATATACACTATATATCACAATACATTTAAGAATATTACAATTTTACTCGCAAAATGCAGTCCCAAGGAGATCTTGTAAAAATCCCATGATTTTCTGTACTACCCATATGCAGATGACATTCAACACTGATTTTCCATCCTTATTCTCTCTGTGTTTCCAATTGTCTCCCCAAAGGTATCTGCTTATCTTCTCTAACCTCTAACTTTCAGCAAAATAACATTCCCAGTAATGCTAAAAATATAAGCTGACAGTGGCAAAGAGATACAAGGAAATAGTTATATATAGTTACCAGGTACATAATTATGAAATGCTAATGTTACCAATCTTCAAATGTATTAGATTAGGCATAATGAAAAGGGTCATTTCTGTGACTGACTTGAGTGGGATATGTACTAGAACTATTAATCTGTTCTAAAATGATGGAACATCGGCAAAAGGATACCTATTGTTAAGAATTATCTGTCATTACAATATATTGTTATTTTTACTTTTCTTTCCTACATCTTCAGCAAATCTACATTCTCCTGTTAGGGAAGGAGATACCTATGGTCCATGGAACCTCAAGGAATTGTCAAAGCTTTCCGCAAACGAAAGAAGTTGAGAGATGATGTACACACTGCACCTTTGAAGATTTGGAAAGATGAAACCAAGAATCAGCAAGGTGAATTTTTTTCTTTCTGACTTTAGTCATGTGAAGTTCTAAGTTGTAGCTTGCATTGCTGTTAATTCTTGTGGTTTAATTTTATGACAGATGGTTCCTTTCAGAGAAATGACTTAATCCTTAAATAATTCAATCTTTACAATACAATAATATAATAACATGAGTGTATGTTATAAAACACCAACTTTTGTTATATTTCATCAAGTGATCAGTTTTTCTTCACTCTGAAACAATTTGTAACCTAACCCTATCTTGCTGATCATCTTTCTCTGTGGTATTTTTACCAGGGTGGTTGGAGCCAATCACGGCTTATGTGTTGCAAGCAGGAATTGGCCAGGCCAGGGCTGAGATCTTCTGTAAGCAAATAATCCACAATGGAGGACATATCTGCAGCCAGTTTTCCACAGATGTGACACATGTAATAGTAGATGAAGACATGAATTTTGATCGGGCTTTTCGGCTCCTCAAACTCAAAAAATTACCTCAGGGATTGCAACTAGTTAAGGCATCATGGCTGAGTTCTTGTATTACAGCACAGCAGATCTTGGACGCTACTGACTATAGACTCAACATCCCAGAGAAGTAGGTCTCTCTCTTAAATACTTTATCCAGTTTGAATGGGGAAGGTTTATGCAAAACAGATAATCCATCTTCAAAATGCAATAGAAAAAAGAACTTTGTTCGATATTTTTAGTGTAACTATCCGCCAGTCTCAAATATCCTATATTTTTTATAAAGCGACTGAAAAAGAGATGGCTTTGATGATTTAGATGCTGATTTTCTGAAGTGATTTTACTGGATATTTCACTGAAATGACACTGAACCTATTTTGGTTACTGTAGTAGATGAGCTAAGAAGGTAGTCCTCAGCTTACAACAGTTCGTTTAGTGACCATTCAAAATTACAGTGGCACTGAAAAAAAAGAGTAATGACCGTTTTTCACATTTACAACCATTTCAACATCCCCATTGTCACATGATCAAAATTCAGATGCCTGGCAACTGACTCATATTTATGATGGTTGCAGTATTCCGAGAGAAGCAAAGTCAACGAGGAAGCCAGATTCACTTAACAATTGCAATGACTCATTTAATAACTGTGGCAAGAAAAGTCGTAAAATGGGGGGTGGGAGGGGATCTCTTAGTGTCTCACTTAGCAACAGAAATTTTGGGTTCAATTGTGACCGTAAGTGGAGAACTACCTGTATATGGGTGGAATGTAACTGCTATTTCTCTTGGACCTTTCTGTAGTTTCTGTAACATTGATCATGGTATCCTTGAGATCAATGGGTTATATGGCAAGGTTGAGCCTTGGGAATTCTATTTTGCAGGGATTCCAATTCTTCCTCTTAGAATTAGCCCACAAGATGATATGGATACATTGCTGCATGATCAAATGTAGATCATTCACATACGGTGTTCCATGAGATTTTGTCTTCTCTGTTTAACATCTACGTGAAAGTAGTCAGGTAGTTTTTTAAAAAAACTAAGCTGAAGTGGATATTTCAATGACAGCTGTCCAAAATATGCTCTGAATCAAATATATCTTTCTTATTAAGTACATATTTGATTTGTCTTTTGATTTGTTTGAATGGGCTCTATATTCCACAAAGGTAAGTATTACTGAATACCTATGTGTGAGGAATATCAAACATATACCATATGCAAGGAGATTTAAGAGTATTGCTGAACTAGAAGAAACTAGAACTACAGGGAAGAATGGGAGAAAAATTCCCAAACAAGAATAAAACAGTTTAGCTGCAGGAAAATATTTGGAAGCTGTAAGTTTGGCCAAAGGAGATGATATAAAATATTGAAAGAAAGGACACCTAATTTTTTTCTTCGGCCATATTCATATAAGTAGAATCTACAAGTAATTGCACATAAATAATAAGTAAACATTCACATTTTCAGAAAAATATGTTTGACTTCTGTTACTTTATGAATTCATCGGAATGTTATAATTTGACAGGAATGCCTAATTCTTTTCACTGAATTGTACCAATGTATGGTTGTAATGATGAACAATGTGACATAGTTGAAAGAGAGGCCAATGGTTTGTATAGGAGGCCAAAAAATACAGCAGAACCTTAGAATTGGTTCAGTATAATTACAAATACCTAGCTGTGTGACTAATAGAATGTAAGTATGTATGATCATCTTTTCATTCCAATATGTGCCTGTTTAACATAAACAGAAAAAAATTGGAATTGTTTGGAATATTTGGGTAGACTGTTCACTAAAGCAAGCTCTGAAAAAAAAATCATGTCTTTTGGAAGAATATATCTCAAACGAATTTTTACATTGTTCTTCATCTGCCTTTAGTTGATAAGAGAAATGCCCCAAATCCAATTATTTGTTGTTTGTTAATTCTTGGCAGAGATCTGAATGAGACAGGCTTCTCAATGGAACACTCACCATTACTGAATGAGGATAAGATTCACCCCAAAGCAGAGAACAGAGTTATGGAACCAAAAGAAGAATCAAATACTGAGATCAGCTCTTTCTGTGATACTGTACAGGTAGTCTTTGACTTATGGCCAGTTGCGTAATAATTGTTTGACGTTATTGTGGTTTTGGAAAGGATGCGTTAAAGTACTTCTTGTAAAATGTTGTGTTCCTCCCTTGCAGTCCCACAATCCTAATCTGGCTGCTTGGCAACCTGTTTGCCCTTCTGATCAGTTACCAAGTGCACTGCAATTTTGTGATTACCATTTGCAGTCTGTGTATGAGCTCTGCAGGCAAGGCGCAGCAGGAAAAAAAACCACAGAGCTAAAATCGTTCTCTCCCTGCTCTACAAAGGTTCTCTCCCTGCCCCTCTGTGCCTGAAGAGTTCCTCTATGCTAAAATCCTTCTCTCCCTGCCTCTCCACTTGTTTCCTCAAATTGGTTCACTTAACTACTGTGCAATTGCTTAATGACTGCACTGCAAGTGCCAAGGTTGCAGTCATTGAGTCATTACATAGGCATCTCACGTAACAACCACTTCACTCAGTGGCCGAGATTCTGGTCATTAAATGAGGCTACCTATAAATTTCTAGGATCAACAGGAAGCTACAAAGATGAGCCTGACTGTACATTTTTTAGGCTAAACCAGGGATTTTCTGTTAAAGTTAGCCAATGTCACTCTTATGTAAGATTTGGAAACAGCTAACTATTTGAGATCGGGAAAACAAAAAATGCCTGATTTATACTTTAAAAAAAGCACCAAAGGTGTTTTTTTTATTTATACATTTTAATATTTAAATAAACTGAATAAGAAAGTATCCTTAGTAAACCTAGGCTCATAAAACATGTGTCTTTTATTTATGTTTGTTTTTCAGAAAAAAACAATGTGTAGTAAATTATTTCTGTTATCATGCAACCCTCTGTTGAAAGCATGTTGATGTACATTTTGCCTTTTATTTTTTTGACATTTATTTATTTAGTAAATTTATTTGTCACCCATCCTGTTTGTACCCAATGACTCTGGGTGGCTTACAACATAATTACGGAATATTCTGGTTGCATTTTGTACATTTCCTGAAGACTTTCATATAGTATCTGGCCTCCACTGAATAAAAAGTAAAAACTATTGTTCAATATTTTTCTATTGTGAGCTTCCTAATCAGGTATTCAAGGTTATATATGGATTTTTGTTGCCTGCTTACAGCTATAGAGTGTGGAGGTGGTAAATATGCACTAACTGTATAATTTGGAACAAAACATTCATTATTACTTTTTATCATGCTTTAAACATAGAACACATTTACTGTGACAATCAATTGTATTTTGGTCATCTCAGATATTTTGCCATCTGTACTTCCTAATTCTTGATCACCATTACTAGGAACATAAATTGTAGATATGAAACTGCTAGTTCAATTGATATTTGCTTTGACTCTGGGTTTCTCTGATTATTTCTCATGGGTCTTAATTCTGCTCTGTATTTTATTTTTATTTCTTTAATATAATTTTTATTGAAGAAATTTTAACAAGATAAAAGCAGTACAAATATTACAAAAGAAACAAAGAAAATGAAGAATTGTGCCCCATACTTTACAATGTCTATATATTATTGCAGAATGAGCTCATATTCTGTGATTGGATAAATGATCACTCAATTTCATTGCTCCCTCTTCTGCCTGTTCTGTGTATCTCAAAGAGGACGTTAGATGATGAAGAAATTGAAGAGGACAAAGCTGTTGTCACTCTGGAAGAACTGAAAGCGCTGAAGTCAGGCCAAGACCTGAACACTTTGTCAGAAGGCTCGTCAGCGTGCCGTTCCCCTGGCAAGTGGGTTTGTGCTCAGTCTTCTGAAAGCAAGAAAATTAATCATAATCAGTGCATTACAGAGAAGCTGGAAGTGCTGGCTAAAGTCTACACTGTCCAAGGAGACAAGTGGAGGGGTCTAAGCTACTCTAAAGCTATTAATGCACTCAAGAGTTATCATAAGCCTGTTACATCTTATCAGGTAAATGAGACAAATTTTACTAAGGGTGTCTGTTTTTCACTCATATATTTACTTTCTCCAAGGTATCTGTACCTTTCTGGCTTAGTATTTTTTTTCCTGCAGGAAAAGTTCCAATTTGTGTTCTTTTTAATGTTATATAGATAAATGATTTCAAACTCTGGCCTGCATCCTACTTACATATCCCTATTATTCCATCCTGCTGTTTGGAAAGTATTTTACTAATTCCACAATGTATGCAGAGTCTTTTATCAAGACTGCTGCACTTCTGATCTTTTGAAAAGAATGCAAAGAAAGGCTGAAGCTGTCTTGAGGTTCAAACAAAAGATCTGTAGGCCAAAAGTAAAAGATACAAGAGGATATGTGTAAAGCTTGCATAGTTTTCTAAATACTAACCATAGTTATTTTAGGATGAGGGTCTGTAGTAGAAAGTTGAGTGTGCACTAGGGATAATGAAACACAGCATACTTAAAATATTCAGAGTAAATCAGTATTTGAGCTTTGCTTTCAATCGGTTGCTGTATCATTGTTCTCCTTTCACAGGAAGCCTGTAAGATTCCTGGAATTGGAAAACAGATGGCAGAAAAGATTGTAGAAATCTTGGACAGTGGGCACCTTCGAAAGCTTGATCACATCAGTGATAATGTCTCAGTGCTAGAATTATTTTCCAATATATGGGGAGCAGGAGTAAAGACTAGCCAGATGTGGTACCAGCAGGTAACTATATAGCAATGATTCTGTGGGCATTGCCTTCTATTTGTTGATGTTATATCTTTGCTGCAAGGCATATGAGTTTATATTAGTACTGCTACTTTT
Source organism: Myanophis thanlyinensis (assembly GCA_017656035.1). Lineage (NCBI taxonomy): Eukaryota > Metazoa > Chordata > Lepidosauria > Squamata > Homalopsidae > Myanophis > Myanophis thanlyinensis. The sequence continues at coordinate 1,911 of JAEANM010018935.1, read as the reverse complement.
TTTAGTTAGATTTATTTGAGGGGGATGGGCTTCCTCTGGAGATTTTATATTGTCTACAGTATATTGGACACATAATGCTAGTGTCCTCTCTCCCTCTCTTATATATAGTGTGTATAAAGTTATACTGTGTTAACTTTATTTGTATCAATCTTTTTTCTTTTATTACCTGTAGCAACAGTTTATGTATTAACTGCCTTATCTCACAAAAGGGTCAGATTCATACTGAATCACTATGGTGTTTTCCAGTAGCAACACCATGACCTTTTGTGTGTGTGTGTGTGTGTGTGTGTGAATGAATCTCGCATGTTTTGAGCTTCTGTTCATGAAAAAAATGATAGCTTCTCAGCATTGTATGTGATTTGCAGGGGGAAATCAGGACAATATTAGAATCAGCACATGGTGTGTTGTCATTCCCATTACACCACATTGGTGGTGGGTTCTAGATTCTATGATGTTGCTTATTAAGGATGACTGAAAACAACCAACCTTCCTGTAATTCTGTTGTGTGTTCTGCCCAGGGTTTTCGCACTCTGGATGACATCCGCACTAAGGCCTCTCTCACCAGCCAGCAAGCTATTGGCCTTAAGTATTATGAGGATTTCTTGGAACGCATGCCACGGCAAGAAGCTGCTGAAATTGAACAGACTGTGAGTAGCTTATTGAAACTCTACCCAGATGTTGACAAAAGATCATAGGCTATTTTCCCACGAGGTTTTAATCATAAGGCTATTCTGTCTTGGTTTCACTGATGACTCATATTTTTCCCACTTGGCAGCTTGCCAAATAAAAACTCCCCAAAATATTTTCCAAAGGGATACCATATTAGAGGTACTATGTACTTAAACACTGATATATTTGCTATGTTGATTCCACCCGTCTTCCAAACTTATTACTGGCATGCCTCTTTTTGGGTGTTTGTGCATCCCCCTCCCCCTTTACTATATGAAATGCTAAAACTGAGAGTCACTTTGTCCTGCAAAGAGCCAAGATACCACAGCATGCCTTAGATCAGGGGTGAATGAAGGGTCACTTCATTATGTAGAATGTAGAGTAAGGAAGACGACTTTGGTGAAAATATCAAGAACTATTATCAAGGCAAAATGAGGTGAATTTTTGTTTTAAATTCAAAGAAACAAGACAACATTTGGAAGTGACTCAGGCAAGCTCCTCATTGATTCATAAGAATGTAGAAAGGGAAAGGATATACAACCCAGATTTACAAGGCTCTGTTGTTATAGCTAATCTCAGTAAAAATAGTTTTAGCTTACCTGTGCAATTGATTTCCCAGTCTCATCTTTATGTACCACCTAAGTCTTTTTTCCTACACTCACAACTTTTTCCTACTCTCAAATAGCACAGGCTGGGGAAGACCGGCTTAGTTTACTTCCCTTTACATACCAGCCCTCCAAGCCATGACTCTTAACGAAACCTCTTATTTCAAGCAGTGTTCTCACTCCATAGTTGCTTAAAAGCAAAAGAACGTGGCCCTAATCACATCCAAACTTCTGCCTATCAGAAATCCATTTCCCTTTTTAGGCACATTTACTGCAAAATTCCTTTATCCAAAGTTGGAGTTCCTTACAATTGACTGAGAAAGAAATTCAAACTTCCATCCACATTGATACATTTTTACTTTTTTTTATTTATTTATTAAATTTTAAACATTTTAAACAACATATACAATATTTCAACCTGTGCTATACATAAGAAAGGAAGATTTGGTTCTTCGGATAGATCCTCATGTTTGCCAAAATTCACGTTCTCTGGGTACAGGTGCCAAAATGTCCAATTTTCCAAGCGCATAGTCCACAAATGGTTTCCAAATTTTCCAAAATTATAAATACCATTTCTAATTTTAATATCACATGTCATTTTATCATTTAAAGCTAATTTCCACATTTCATTATACCA
>JAEANM010018934.1:0-12504 GCA_017656035.1 Myanophis thanlyinensis | reverse complement strand
CAAACTTACACAGGAAAAGACCCGAACAGACCTAGACCTGCATACCTGCACCCGTGAAAATCTACGAAAACAAATATGTATGTGTGTGTATATATAAAACACCAGCTAATACCCATATATAAGGAAATACAATATTAACTGCAAATGCAGCACAAATCTTTCAATAGAATTTTCATTCCATACCTGGGGAAAATAGACTATATAACATTTATTATAATTAACAAGGGAATTATAAAATATTTCAGTCTCAAGTGCACACAACAATATCTCCACTTCGGCATTCGGCATACTAAATTATATACATTGGGTACTAATCTGCTCTTGAACTACTTAAAACAAAGAGAAGAAGAACTTTATATAGCAGTAGTATAATAAATAAGAACCAGCAGCTCATGAAAATTTACAGAATAAAATCCAACTTCTCAATTCAAATTAATATAGAGTGTTGTTCATTTGCATTGTGTTCAAGCATTGTTAACAAGAACTGGCACAAATTATACAGGAACTTTGCAATGACCAAAGGCAAAAATTCAATTTCATAGCTACTAAGATTGTTGGCTGAGCAGGTACAAAAATAACCAAGAAAATGATTGAAGCCTGGGAAATATGTCCCTTGTCAGTTAACAGGAATGTTGATTTACCACCAACTTATTAGGTACTTTAGAACAGAGACTTGGCAGCACAAGGAAACAAGAGCCAACAACTTAATAACTAGCCATCAACAACCCAATCAACAACTAAAAAGTCACACACAACCAGGCACCACAAAAATACTACTCATAGAATAGCCCAAAGCATACATTTATTTATTTATTTATTTATTTATTTTATTAAATTTATATATCGCCTCTCTCCCGAGAAGAGAGTTGGGGCAGTGTACAACCATCTAAAAACAGAAACAATGAATCAATAACAATTAAAAACAAATTAAAAGAATTAAATTAGATGGTTGATTAAAAATTATAAAAATTATAAAATTTAAAACCAATTTCAAACCCAATTTCAATTAATGCTAGGCCAGACCGGCCTGTTGGAACAAACAAATTTTTAATGAGCGCTGGAAGGTTCGCAGGTCTGTGATGGTCTGGATCTCCGGGGGCAATTCGTTCCAAAGGGAAGGTGCCCCCACAGAGAAGGCTCAAACCCTTGGGGCTGCCAGACGACAACATCCAGCCAATGGAACCCCAAGGAGGCCCACCCTGTGGGAATGCACTGGCTGGCAGGAGGCTGATGGTGGCAACAGGTGGTCCCGTAAATACCCGGCTCCCAAGCCATGGAGCGCTTTAAATGTAAGAACCAGCACCTTGAATTGCACCTGGAAGGCCACAGGGAGCCAGTGTAGCTCGCGCAGGAGAGGTGTAATATAGGAGCTCCGAGGAGCCCCCAAAATCACCCATGCGGCCGCACTCTGCACCAACTGCAGCCTCCGGATGCTCTTCAAAGGGAGCCCCATGTAGAGAGCATTGCCGTAGTCTAGGCAGAAGATAACGAGGGCAGAAGTTTCTGTGCAAAGAGTGCCCCAATCCAGAAAGGGCCACAGCTGGAAGATTCTTTGGACCTGATAAAATGCCCCCCTGGAGACAGCTGCGATCTGATCTTCTAACGACAGCCGTACATCCAGGAGGACACCCAGATTGCGAGCCCCCTCCATGGGGGTCAAAATCTCTCCCCCCAGGGCCAGCAATGGAACAAGCTGGCTGTATCTGGGCACAGGAAACCACAGCCACTCGGTTTTGGTCGGGTTGAGCTGGAGCCTGTTTAGACCCATCCAACTCCGCATGGCCTCCAGGCACCAGTTCATCACTTCGACGGCTTCATCGAGGTGGTCTAGGGTGGAGATGTACAGCTGAGTGTCATCAGCATTTGTCAACTATAATTCCTATTTGGAGATATTTGTATATCCAACTATATATGATTTGATGAATGATATGTAATGTTATGAAAAACTATGGAAAAATAAAAAATTCACATAAAAAAAGAATTTAAAAGAATCTGAAATAAATAATAAAACATTAAACAAGATTTTGATTTTGATCTTATAAAGTTATAAATGGACTAAGGGTCCAGACAAAATTGGAATATTGAAACTTTTACAATAAAATTTTGGAATTAATTATAAAGTACAAATAGTTTCTCATGAGAAATATATCATGTATTGATTTTTGTAAACTATAACATAGATAAACAATTTCTTGATTTCAAAAACTGGACATTAGAAGGAACTAAAAATTTTAGTTAGAGAAAATATACAGGTTTATAAGATGATAAAACATTATGACAATAAAAATACTGAAGGAGACGTTTGAATAATGGAATCAGAAAATAGTACCTGCATATCAACAATGTCAGTAATTATATCTGTTTCTACGGATACACTATGTGCAAAAGATGTTATGGAAGTTATGAAAGTTGAAAAAAATTTACCTGATAACATAGAAAAAATATTGAAAGTGGACTTATAAGTGACAGGCCAAGACAATGACTTAGTAAATAACACATTAGATTTTATTATTATAATAATAGTATTAATAATTCTTATTAAAAATAATAAAAAAATAGTTATTTATTTGTATCCTGCCTTTATTATTTTTATAAATAACTCAAGGCAGCAAATATATTCTATGCATCTTCCTCCTCCTATTGTCCCAAAACAATAACCCTGTGAGACGTTAAGCGAGTTAAGGCAACCCTTTTAAATATGAAGCTTTAAGTCATTTTCTCTGTCACACATTATTTATGCATGCACACTCCTTTCATTTACTTGAACATGTGCTCAACCACATCCATTGACAACACTGAGAAATGCATATCTCTTAATGACTATCATGTCATATAAGATTTGATAATCATTATGTATAAATATTGTAATATAATATTGGCACCATCTTCTGTTGAATTCCTGCCAGTTGAAGTGCTTCTAATTATCCTGATTGAGCATATTTTGATATGTTATGATTTTTGCATATGTGGCAAATTATAATCTCTCTCTCTCTCCCCCTCTCCCTCCGTCCCTCCCTCCTGGGACATTGATAGTTTGTATCACTGGAAGAAAATATTGTTATTTTCTTTCTTCAGCTTTTCAAATGAAATTCTTTTTGGTGCTCTGGAAATTATTTCTCCCCATGGATCCTTTTACCCTGACTTCTCCAATCTTAAGGAAACATTTGGCGATTCAAAAGAAAGAGCAAGGTATGAAAGATGGGATGATAAGATCCTTAGATTGCATTTTCCTAAATAATTTTAAATTAGGATTATTTTATTTCTTAAAATAGCATGTCCATTTTTGCACCTGCTCATTATACACTAACTTTTTTAATAAAACATAATAGTGAAACATGTGTTTATTGTTTGATTAACAAATAGAAGGCAATAGAAGGCAGAATCAATAGGGTTATTTTCTACATTACTACTCTTTCAATTAGAATTAATCAAAGCAATTTCCATTCTGAATTCTATCTATCAAAATAATTTGAAAGGGTTTCAACAAAAAATTATTTGTCTTTAACTACATCGAAGGAAAATATAAGTATAGATTTTTATTTAAAAATTGTCACGATTTTCTTTTGTTTAGGTGGAGAACAAAACAGAATTTGGATTATAGTTTCTTAATGATGTATGCCCAACAAAAAGGAACATATTATTTACAGGTATGCTTCCATGATTATACATAAATTATCTTAATTGTGCAAGATTGTGCCTGGGTTCTGCAATCTTTATGCGTCGGTTAGATTTAGATTTATTGGAAGTACCTGTTATGAGGTTAGCAGAATCATGTTCATTATTCACATGAGTGTTTAATAAAAGAATTGAATATGTGAGTCTAGTTTACTAAGAATGATAGACAAGAAATGTACAGATATTCCTAATAAACTGTCAGCTTGTGAGCTTTTGCCAATATGAACAAACCTGTCCACATCCAAAATTGGAAGAAGATGGGAAATATGTAGGTAGTGCGTTGGAAACTTTCTCACCTTCCCCTGAGATCCAGGACCTTTTAGGTTGCAGTTGTGAATAGGTGTAGTATAGCTCTTACACAATCACCAGCCTTGTGGTAAAACCTAATGATGTCCACATCTCCAGCTTTGCACACTGGAAATTAATTATTTCTTGCCTTTCCAACTTCTAGGTTGGAGTTGTGAATGCAATCAGGTTTTCCCCCAATGCTATTCCTTATATAAGGTAAGAACTGTACTCTGCATGTTGTTGATGCTTGTTGGACTTATTAATAAAATGGATTTATAAAAGGCCTTTTGAAACATAATCCATTCATAAGTAGAGCATGATCTGTAGATAGTTGGCTGCTTGGCTTGATTAGAATCATTACTGTCTTTTCAATGGAATATGGTTCTTGATGGTGCAGCTATTTGATAAACTACTTGTTTAGATCAGCTTAATTAAGACTTTGGTCATATCATCTCATAGTTTTAGGAGTCTAAAGAATTTTGAGGGCATCAGACTGGTGAGAATTGTCTTATACATCAACATTTAATTTTCTCAGTTATTCTTGGTCAACAGTCAAATTCAAATCCTAATGACAGATCCTTGGCCACTGAGTAGCTTGGACTAACCATCATTTAAAATTTCCACAATGGATCATCAATTTGAAACGTTAGGAGAAATAGTATTTGGAGCTAGACCTAGTTACGAGGATTTCAACATTACTTCTAGAAATAGGATTCATCTTTGATCTGGAGCTGGGCTGGGCTCCGGATTTGTGTTTTTATTTACAATTCTATTGGTGTATGTAATGGGAGATTGTTTGTCCCACCCTTTTGTTTCATTGTCAATATGAGTCAGCAATTATTTTTTTCAGGGTAGGAACACATGGTATGTCCCTATATACAAAATTTTTCTTTCCATTTTTTTAATTTAAATTTGTTTGTTAAAATCACACAAATGGTATAAATTATGCTGCTTGCTTGTGATTTTTCTGTACCACATTGTTTTGATTTCACTATGGTTGCTGTGAGAATTGTTGAATGTATTATAGGAACTCTTCATTTAAAAATAACTGGGACTAGCCTTTCTATTGTTAAGTGATCTGGTCATAAAGCATAGCATCAAGTGACTATGTTGTTCTTTCATGGCAGTTCCAGCACTTCCAGTTGCAGTCACTAAGCAAATCTTGTAAAACATCACATGGTTGTTGTTTCTGACCTCCTGCTAACTTGTTGACTTTACCTATCGGAAGCCAGCAATGAAGGTCATAAACAAGACCATAGCGTGCTGCAATAATCATAACTGTGAATCATCAAATGTTCAGATCATAATCATGTGATTGCAGGATTGCTGTGACTGTGTTAAGTACGAAGACCAGTCATGAGTATTACTAGTTCAGCACCGTTGTAAATTTATATGGTCGCTGAACAAGTGGACATTAAATAAGAAGCGCTTGTATTAAAAAGAATGAGAAGTTTACATTAAATGCTTTGCTTGATTTTCATAGTTATACATATACAGTTATTAATGAGGTCAAGAACTATTCCTTGCTGCTGCTTAAAACTTGTGGCACTTTGCTTCCATGCGGGTCTTAATTTAGTACAGCTACCCTAACCATGATATCTGCCACTTCAGAAAGGAGCTGGAAAGTAGACACCAAAAAAACCAAAAACTGATCAAAAAATCAAAACATTTTAGTAATAGCAAATACTGTGCCCTATAAAGCAAAAATAAGGAAGATATAAATCATAGTAAACGAAGCTAGTAAGTGAAATCAGTAAATTCATTTTACTATTACATATATTACAAATATAGTAGAAATAAAAATATGACCAGAATGGACTGGAAAATGAAGAGCTGAGTGCTGTATGAAGAATTTTTTATGTAGGTGTATAGTTTGTCCTTTACATGAGAAGAGAGATTAAAGAGTACTTATTTTCATACTATATATTCTTTAAATCTGGAATATATGTGTAAATGAGAATCCTTTTATAATAAATAGGAGAGAAGAAGGGGGAACAGAACTGGTTGCTTCTTCCTTTCCTTCTAGTTGTGCTAGGAAGCAATTTAAGACAATTAACCCGCCTATTTGCTTCTCCCTTTCCAACCCCCCCTACAAGCTATTTTTTTCCTTAAAAAAAAAAAACCAATCTAGCAATTGTGTTATTAATCAATAAAAGACTGAGAGTGGTTTAGAGAAATTGTGTCAATATTTTTCAGTTCATGCAGTCATTCATGTTTTCTTGAGTCCATAGGGGCCTTTGAGAGACTTTTAACTCTGCCAAGGAATAGATAATGAGGGTATGGGAGCCATAAGTGCAAGCAATCAAATCCCTCATCACCTAAGGTGAAATGTAATTATTCTCCCTCTCCTTTCAGGCCTCCCTCTCTCATTCTGAGATAATTGTGCATTTCAAAGCTGAAAGCATTTTTGAGGAGCTCTGATTCAATAGGGCCCAGAAAGTGTTTCTTATCAATGCTCAAGGGAGGTAAAATGAAAACATTAAAAACTTCATTAGCTTTTAGTATCTTGATTCAGAACCTGAGCCAACAGTCAGGAACATTTGAGCCGTATTTCATTTCAGGAGCTGACTTGACACACTATTTCATGAGACGTTTATATTTGTGCAGTTAATGCTCAATTAAAAAAATGTTAAGGTATTACAAAGGAACAAACATTATTTTGTTTTCAAAGTGGTAGTCATGTTACCGTTTGAAGTTCCAGCCTTAGGGTGGACATTATAGGATAAAAGGATATTATGGCACCAACCTTAAAGACTATCCAATTCATCGGACTGTGATTCACAAAAGGTTAAGTGACAAAAAATGAACTTGTTCAGCTTTTAATATACCACAGGATTCTTTGTTTTTAATACTATGATAATTCAAGATTGGGCTGATCAGGTGGTTAAAAATAATGGAAGTATTGGCTTGCCAGCATTCAATGCAATTTGTAGTGGAAAATAATGAAAGGGAGGAAGTTTGTAAAATAAACAGGGCACATTTTGGAGAAAATAGAATAATATTGGCAAGAAAGTTGGGTTACGGCTAACGAGATTTGCCTATGGCTTAGAGCTTAGAGCTTAGATTCAAATACCAAGCATAGTAATTTTCCTTTTGGTTGCATAATCTTTTCCAATTTTCTGATTGTGAACTTATCTGTTATCCCAAGGAAGGGATAGTAGTTATCTAGGTACGGAGGTAGGCACGAAACAAAAGCTTCAAATGGGCATAGCCTATTAAATGGCTTGTCTGCCAGCTACAAGGCATCCCTTCACCATTAATTACTGTCAGGGTAACAAGACTATTTTTTTCCCCTTTGCTCTCCTCATATATCACATTTCTAAAAATTCTACTGTTGCCTTTGCTCCATGCTTGTTGCTACTACACAGAACAAAATGAAACTGCTGGTAGCCCTGTACTGCATTTAGGGAAAATATAGAAGTAAAGCCTACTTTTAAATCAATACAATACAATTTAATAAGGAAATGATCTGTTTAATTTTATATAGGCCTACCATGCCTTTACAAAAATGTACTTTGTGATTCCTTATCCCTGACTCAAAGCTTATCAGTGAGGGCCAGTTGTTGCCCCATTGCCAGAAAAGGCAGCCAGTTGCTGAATTTACTTTTTAAATAAGCACAGGGAGAATTAAGATCAGCGACATAAAAATAATTTAAATATAATGTTGTTGTTGGATTTTGAACCATATATTTACAAGATAGTCTACTGTACTATGCTAACTACTGTACTAAGCTATTAGTGGTAATTATTTGTGGTAGAAATTTTTTTAAAAGAGTCACATAATAGAAAGAAAGGGTGTTTTCAAAGCGTTTTCTACATGTATGTACATTGGAATAGTCTAACTTTGTATATATGTAAAATCAGTTGTATATATTGGTTTTGTACACATATACTCATATTAAAGTACACATGTCCATAAGGATCTGTCATCAAAGCAGGTGATTGACAATTGTTTTTCTAGAGCAGACAGGTGGAAAGGCACAACAGTAGGGCAATTTTCAAGTATATAGTAACCTATAGTCTGGACTGAATACCTTGCAAACTGTTGTCAAAAGCATCTCAATCTGGACAAGGTTTTCTTAAAGCAGCTTAGAGTCAAGCCAGCCTGAGCAGTCAATGGGAATAGCTTAAATGGCAAGTGCAGCTATGCCTCATGGTAAGAAAGACTATCCTATTTTATTCTTAATGGAAATAGTACATTGCCAGTAGAAATGCGTTTGTGTAAGCTTTCATATTCAGGCCTGCAGCCTGCCAATTTATGGTGGATCCTCTCTGTTGATAATATTTCCACATGCTATTTGGCAAGGAATCCAAGGATTGCACTCCCAGATAGCCTTCCTGACTATCATGTCATTTCCATACTTGTATTTTGTCATTGGCAATTAATTTCATCCACTAGGAATTTATTTAAATTCTATGTTCATATATATCTATCTCGATATTTTATTATTATTCTTAGTATTTTATCAGGGTATTAGTTAAGTCATGACATAATAATCATTTTAATGATTCCTGGAAATCAGCTTATTGATAATGTACATTCTGGATTTATTTCCCAATATATGATAATGTTCTTTCTATTTGTAGATAAGTTGATGACACCTGGACCTCTGATATTTTTATATTAATGTAATCTAATCCTTTTCTTGCTGGAGTTTTAAGTTTCTTCTGGAAGAAAAATCCCATTAAGAGTTTTAGGAGCTATGATTTTACTAGTAAAAATAATCTCTTTTTCAGCTAGAAGATGATATTGTGGCCAACCCTCACTATTTATATAAAATACATGACTTTATTGAACTAAAGTTATCACAGGAATGGATAGTTCTTGAGTTTTCTCAGCTTGGGTTTATTGGTAAGTACAGCAATAGTATATAAATTTAATGAATTTAATAAATAAAAAAATATTGTCAGGAGTCCACAAATATCAGCCTAAATAAGAATGTAAGTGGATATATTTTCTATCTTTCAGCAGCAAAATTATATTATTAAATATTTGATGGTGGCCATTTTCCACTATATTTTTATTTACTAATCACATTTGTATGACCACCCATCTTTCTAAAAGCATCCTGGCAGCAAACAACAATCCAATAAAATATTATTCCAAATCAGGTGCTTCTGTACTTGAATTGCTCTTCCGTCTATGTTATGTATTTATTAATAGGCAAGTCTCATGGAATTCAATAAGGCTTATTTATAGTAAAAAAAGGCTTTTCATGTAAAAATCAATGTGCTTTAAAAAAAGAAAAAAAAACACCCAACACTTTTTACCTGGATTGTGGAATTTCCAGAGGGTCAGGAAAGAAAATAACTGGTAAAGTTGTGTAATGGGTTCCCTAGAACTCATCCAAACACTATAAGCCATTATTTAAAAAAAAGTCTCCATCATTTAGGATTTATCCTTGTTAGTAATAGATATAGTTTATAATTATAATTGATAAAATGAATAGAAAGATAGGCTGAATGTTATACTTGCCTTTTTAAAACCGATCTTATTCTTAAAAAAACCCTTGATTTTAAATGTTATGTGTTAGGAGAGAGAAATTAAAGTTCATTTAAATTTTTCGATATTCATGCATTTGTCTAGATCAGGGGTGTTAAACTTGTGGCCGGCGGACCAGATGTGTCATGTGCAGGCCACACCCACCCCAGCTCTGCGAAGAGAAAAAAATTGCGATATCATGTGATAGCAATGTGACGCCATGAGTTTGACGCCCATGGTCTAAGTGCTAAGCAGCTCACATGTGTTTGAGTAGCTTGTCTTTCCCTGGTGAATAATCTCTCCAGCTTTCTGTAGCTCCTAATATTTCAATTACATACTAAGTGAAGACATTAGGATACAGTGGTAGCTCTAGATACGAATGCTTCATGTTACGAAAAATCCAAGATACGAAGGGTCTCTCGAAAACTATTTTGCTTCAGGATACGAAGAAATTCCAAGATACGAAAAACACAATCCTTGTCGGCCTGAGGGTGGAGCCAAAACCACGTTTTGGCTGAATGGGCTGCTTCAACAGAAGAAAAATTCAGGATACAAAGGCCATCCTGGAACGGATTAATTTCGTATCTAGAGGTACCACTGTACTGCTTTCATTTTTTTCAGTTTAGGAAGCAAGGGTAGCCAGAAATGTTACAAAACTATGGAGATGTAATTAAAAATAGAATTATCATCATCCTACTATGCCATCTCGCAATAATAAAATAAACAATCTAAAAGCATATTGAAAATGGAGTAAAAAATCAAATCTTCTTTGCTTGGATCTGGGAGACAAGAGCTACTGTAGTAGTTGCTATTTTAGCAGATAAAAATGTGAAACATTCTTTCAAACACAAGGAAATGAGGTCAGAATCAATATAAATGAGGGGCTATTAACACATGGAATTATTGTGTTAATATTTCAATGCTTGCCCAGATTACTAGAGTCATTATTATTTTCTATTATTTAGACAAAATATATTTTCTATTGACAAGATTGGAAACAGATTTTACCATACTATTAAAATCAATAAAACTTGAATTATGTATGATTGATGTAAGTGTAATTAATAGACTAAATGTAACTAAATCTTGATTCAAGGTGTTAGTAATGGATAGATCTAGACAATACAGTTAATAAATTACTGTGTTGTAAATAAAATTATGGTTCTTTTTTCCCTTTTCTAAAAAAATTGCATTTTCAGGAAAATTATTCCGATGCAAAGACTTACCACTGATAGTAGAATTTGTTTTAATGTTCTACAAAGATAAACCAATTGACTGGCTACTAGACCACTTAATTTCGGTTAAAGTTTGTAATCCAGAGAAAAATGAAGTAAGTACTCTATTTATTAACAATAGCTATATGTATGTACACAGACACATTGACACACACAAAAGAAAAACAAGAGAGACACATTTTAAGGAAAAAAGTTTATTTTGTAATAAAACTGAATTTTAAATTATCAGTTTCCTGAAATTTTAGTGTCAACAATTAAGTCTTTGTATAATTAAAAATGTATACTTCATTATACTGAAAATGTAAATATATCCTGGGCTATGATCATTCCTCCTTCAAGCTGTTTAATAAATTCAATTTTAATTTACATTATCAATTATTTGCAGTTATGTAATTTCATGTAATTTATTATTTCATTTGTACAGGTAGTCCTCGACTTACAAGGGTTCATTTAGTGATTGTTGAAAGATACAATGGCATTGAAGAAATTCAGATGCTTAGCAATTGATTCATATTTATGACTGTTGCAGTGTCCTGGGGTCACATGATCCCCTTTTGCAATCTTCTGACAAGCAAAGTCAATGGGAAAGCTAGGTTCATTTAACAATTTGACTAATTTAGCAGCTGCAGTGATTCACTTAACTGTGGCAAGAAAAGTTGTAAAATGGGGCAAACTCACTTAACAAATGTTTCACTTAGCAACAGAAATTTTGGGCTCAATTGTGGTCATAAGTTGGAGACTACCTGTATTGCTTTTGTTAACTTGGGTTCTTTAGAAAAAGAATGGATATAAATATTTTAATTTAAAAAGTGTTTAAATCTGTTTTGTCTAAATATGTGCATTCAATATAGTACTCCATTTAGATTCAAATATTTTCCTGTTGCTTTTCAAAATTGGGATTGATAAATGTATTTTGTATTAACATTTGGGTTAGAATTTATATTTATAAAAAAAAGACAGTTTTCATCTTTCATGGGTTTTTCAATTTTTTACTTTTAATATCATAACTTAATGAATTGCTTGAGCAGCATTAACCAAGAAAATGTGTTTTTCCAGCAAGATTAGTTAAAATCAGGCACAAACCTTTAATACATTTCTTGTATCTTTATCCCACCTCTACTTGGCTAATGCGTTGTAAGTGCTAATGCGCAAAACTAAAACATATGTAGATCTATGCATATGTGCATACCTTATCCAAAGTTTAAGCCTTATGACATTTCTTTAGCACTTTTCTCATTACCTTCTCTACACCTCAATTCCCCACTCCTTCTCAATTTTTCGTTCTTCTTCTGTTTATCTTTCCATTACTCATTTGAATGCCATGACATGGTCATTTTACTGTTCCCCTCCATCTGTAAACACAATTGCATGATGCAGATGCAAATCACTGCTGATCTAGTGCATAATTCTATAATCTCTAAATCCTTGCCACCCTTGTTCAGCTAGAATTTGAATATCGCTTCACTAGCAACCAGTTCTTCTGAAAATCGTTGATGGACTCACTATCAGAAGACATGTTTGGCATATTATTCTCTGCTGAGTGATTAAAGCAACTTTAACCACTCATTGCTTTTAAAGCACATAGGACGTATGGTGCAGTTATTTTCATGTTTTGCTCCCTGTGATGTTATTATCAGTGTAATCCATGTAGTAATCAAAGATAAAAATATTCTATCTTTCTATATAAGTTGTAAGAAATTCTAGAAGTTGATGGCATTTATCCTACTTACATATTCCACATTTATCTTATACCAGGGGTCTGCAACCTTTAAGACATAAAGAGCCACTTGGACCCGTTTCCGAAGGAAAAAAAAAACCTGGGAG
>JAEANM010018933.1:0-12504 GCA_017656035.1 Myanophis thanlyinensis | reverse complement strand
AGATAACATTTCCAACAAACTCTAATATAGTCATATTTCTAAGAGGGAACTTCTAAAAAATGAAGAAACTGGTAACACAGAAATTCAATCAATGAATTAATCATGAATATCAAATATCTCTTGAACTGAAGGGTCATTTGAAAGATTGTTTAAAATCACAATAACAGAAAGTTAGAAGATCAAGAAATCCAGTCCAAAGGACTCCCAACATGGTCAGTAGGAAATGTGGTAAAGGAAGTATTAGAGAAAGGGATTTGTTTGTAAATGGTAACAAAAATAAACAAATATTTGCAAAAAATACAAAGTAGAAGAAAATAGCAATGGATGCAAAGCAAATATTAAATTAAAATTAAAAAACTTAAATAGTTTAAACATTTAAATACTAGAGAAAATTAGACAGAAAGATGAAAGAAGTAAATTTTCCAGAGAGGTTTTAAATATGAATATTTAGCTTTTTTTCTGAAATACTGAAAACAAACAGAACACTAGATTCACTCCAGATGGTATCCATCTGATAGTTCTCAAAGTATTCAGCTATGAAATTGTTTATCTTCTAATAAATATATGTATCATGTTGCTAAGAGGGCTATATCAGAGAAGATTGGGAAGCCAACATGATGGAAAATAGAGAATAAAAATTCTCTGCCAAAGGAACCATACAAATGGTTAGATTCTTCAAAAATCTGTATTGGGAGGAATGTCTTTTAATAAACCAAAATGAGTGGTGAACTGCAAAATAGCTATTCTTCTGAGATCACCTAAAATCAAATAATCAATTAACTCTTACGAGTAATTAGATCAAATTCTTGAAAATTGGTCACTTGGAACATAAAGAATAGAAAGGTAAAAGTTTCCCCTGTCCAGTTTTATCTGACTCTAGGGCAGGTGCTCATTTCTGTTTCTTATCAGAGGGAACCAGCATTGTCTGATGGTACTTCCATGATCATGGAGCCAGCATGACTATACATTGAGGTGCACAGAATGCTGTTATCTTCCCGCTAAAGTGATAGCTATTTGTCTACTCACATTTGCATGCTTTTGAACTGCTAGATGGATAGGAACTGAGGCAAGTAACAAGAACTCACCCTATTGTGCAGCTCTCAGGTCTCGAACTCAGGCTGTCA
The DNA here is from genome assembly GCA_017656035.1 of Myanophis thanlyinensis. Classification (NCBI taxonomy): domain Eukaryota; kingdom Metazoa; phylum Chordata; class Lepidosauria; order Squamata; family Homalopsidae; genus Myanophis; species Myanophis thanlyinensis. The sequence continues at coordinate 11,380 of JAEANM010018933.1, read as the reverse complement.
GTTTTCCAGCTGACAAACTCAGCATCTTAAACTACTAAACCATTGTGCCTTTAGAATCAGTGAATCAACATGCCTTTGTATGTTTGAATGGAATTACAATTGTGTATTCAATAAAGCATGATATTGTGGATGCAACAAAGATCTGGGAAATGTATGTGTATATATATAGACGTGCTTGTGTGTGAGAGAGTGTATGTATGTGTGTGTTTCATTAAGACCAGTTATGAAATTCAAACTTCACAAAAATTGTTATACAGTACTATCACTGACTTCCAAAATTGCCAAACATGCAATTAAAGAATATTCTATGCAATTAACATACAATTAAAGAATATTTTATTAACTAATTGGTTAGTTCAAGCACTATTTAAGCTTATAGAAGAAATGGTACTCAATAGTTTGATGTTTGGCAATAATATAATTTTCTACTCTTGTCCATTAGAAATGGGGAAATCTGAAGAGCAGCAATTACTTTGCTACAGCATAGCACATTAATTCACTTGGAGTCTGAGGAGCTTCTACTACTGATTGCAAAGCAATAGTTGCTGATGTGGGAAGAAGGAAAGGCAAATTTCCTATTTATTCAGCCCAATAATTTGGAATAAAGCAACATATACTTAGGTATATGAGCAATGCGTATCATTTTTAGAGTTATAATATATGTTGATGAATTGGGATATAATCAGAATCTTTGACAGGACATTTGAGCAGACAATCTGTGGAGCTTTGTCATATCCTTTGGAACTTACTTGTGGCAACAGAACTACCTAGTAGGCAACCTAACAATTTCCTCTTTTACAGTAAGGACAGTATTTATCTTTGGAATTCTGTAAATATATGTAAATGGAACACTGCATTGAAATATAACTATACTCAAAATTCCATAGCATCATTTGTAGTTAGATCAACCATTTCATTTAAAAAACATTAAAAAGAAAAAGTCAACCATGAATACAAGATAGAACCCTTTCATAAATTCATCACAGGATTTTAAACTTAAATATGTTTCTTTTTTGTTTTGTTTTTTTGCATGCTAAACTTTTTGATAAGTAAAAGAAGCATCTTAATTGCCTCTACTCAGGTATTTTCAAAACTGAAGAAAATATAATTCAGGAAATAATTCAGTGTAGATGAATATGGATAACAATTAATATATGCCAATTTTTTCAAAGTTTAGGATGAATGTTCTGATTCAGGTATTATCAAAAACATTAATGCATAATGTGCTCAAAAACTCAGTATATGCTATTGTTTAAACTTTTATATAATTATTATGATTCCAGGATAAAATTTAAGACAACTTGAAATTCTTTTAAGATATAGGGCCAAGAATCTTTGGTTAACTCTTATATTTTATTTTTCTATGTACTGTTTATTACTTAGGAACAATGCACCTCATAATGTGAACACAAATACTAAACCAAATTTTGTGATGTAGAAAAAAAAACCCTTAAAGAGTTGTCAGCTTACTTTGTCATCATTGCCATTATATATGAAATATAGCAGGGTTTCAGATTTATGGCATCAATATTTGTCATGCAACTTGTTTCAGAAATAATTATCAGGTCATGATGGCTCTTCTTTTCAAGCAACTGAATGATATAAATATAAATTTCAAGTTTTTGGCATCCTAGATGATTAAGAATTACCAATGCATACTAATATTTCTTAGCTTTCTGACAATTACATGATTTCTGTATAGCTATATTTCTACTAAATAGTTAATACCTCTGGAAAATGACCTCTTATACAACTTAAGGGAAGAAATAATAAAACATAAATAATGTGCATTACATATTAGAAACAGTTTGTAACTGGAACAAAGATCTGAAAATGATGAGAAGAACTGAAGACAACTCAGGAGGTAAAAAGCTATTTCTATTATACTTGCAACATACTATAGTTAAAGAAAAACTTTAAATAATGGTACTATAGACATATTCAATATTTTTCATTCGAATTCTGATTACTTATTATTATACATTGGACTGAATTGTTTTCCTTCTCCCTCAGCCAATCTTAAAAAAACACATTTCCAACATGGGTAGAAATAGGACAAAATAGATTATTAATGCTAAATGAATAAATTGCAGTTAAATTGATAAATTATATGAAGTCCCCATGATCACTTTTTCTTATTTAATTATATTCCATTTGTTCTGTCCTATGAAGAAAATGTTCTTCATATGATAAGGTATAAAAGACCAGATAAAATGAATGGAAAAGAACTGGAAACCAAGGCCTTACTTTTCTACATGTTGATAAGGTGATTTAACATAACATCACATATTTCAATTTATTTAGAGGAACTTCAACACATTGAACACAGTGTTATTTCCACAGAATAATTCAAACTCATTTAAATCAACCCAAACAAACATTTCATGAGGTAACATTTTATTCAACTTACCTAAATCAGAACACTGAACAACCCGTAGATGGCATTGACAACGAAATGGGCATACTGGCATAGGAGGATATCCTGTAGGGTCAGGTGTTCCAGATCCTGCTTCATCTTCAAGCATAAAATCAAATAAGCCTCTTTGATAAAATGGTTTGGCCAAGCAAAGTGGCAGGAATAGAAGAAAAAGGATAGCCTGTTTCATGATTTAGTTCATCTATTCAGCAAAGCAGGAATGAATCTAAAAGTCAAAGCAAAGGTATTCAAGATGGAAACATAACTTGGTATCTTTTACACATTTATCATTTAAGAAGCTTCTGGTGTCAGTGTTCTGGTGCCATTGTTCAGATGTCTGGTCAAATGTATCCAAAGGTCCCAGTGCTTTTGTCAAACTGACAACAGATCATTCTGTTGTTACAACCCAAACTGTACCTATTACATGCATGTGTATGATGCCATAAAGCATATACTAAGGGGGCAGGACTTGTATTACAGGACTTGTGTTATTTGACATCTTCTGACCCCATGCAAACACCTACAGTTATGGCATTTCTGGTCCTTCTGTTCTTTCATGATATTGTTATCATATCTTATATAGTTTGCAGGTAGAGTTTGGATTTTAAAATGTTTCAGAAGTCCTTTATGTAATTATTTTAAAACATTTTTAGCATTGTGTATTTTTTCCTAATGAAAATAAAATGTTGGCGTGCTTGTCTATCTATCCACATGTCAATACAATGAGGGGTTGTAGTTTCACAATTTATACAAGAAACAAAGCCATTGTAATCAGTTACAAAAAAAAATATAGAGAGACAATTGTATATATCACTGATTTGATTTACATTTTATTAATAACAGATGCCTTTATTGGAACAATAATGATGGATAGAAATCATACAAACTTTCTATTTCTACTTCTTAGTCAACATAGAAACTTTTTTCTACATTTTATATCTGGATGGTTATTCTGAAGTTCTGAAATTTATGAGTCGGTGGGATTGGTTGATTGATTTTGACAATCAGAAAAGTTATCAGATAGTAACACCCTGTGAAAGGAAGTTTTAATTGCTTAAAATGAACTTTATACATCATTTTAAAGGGAGAAAAAAACCCTTAAGTTGTCATAATAGTGCAAATGAACTTTAAGCTGATAAAATGGTAGGCAACTTAAATTATTAATTAGGCAATTGATATTTAATTGAAGATTCAGGTCTTCCAGGGTGAATGAAACAAGGAGAAATGGGAGGAGCTGAAAGGATTTCTATAAATAGAAATTTATATAAAGCTCCTTTTGTATACTTAAATTGTATACAAGAACAAAAGCAAACAAAAGTCAAATCACAGAAACTATTGATATTATTGATAGAGTATTAAAAAGTGAAGGCACATTGAATGGCTTCAATGAACAAATGAACACAAATGCTCATTTTCTTAATACATTTTATAATAAAAAATAATATATGAATAAATAGTATATTCAGACAAATATGTTATCTTTTATTGTTTCTTTGGATCTCATTTGGTATCACTGTGGCATGAATTTTCCCTTCTTATTGATCCTAATCAGGGTCAATAAGTATTCATCAGTATAAGTTTCATGAGGCAAATCGTTGACAATTATTTTCCACACGAACACTGACATTGTGAAAAGGAAAAATGTTACTTGTTTGCTCTTTATATATAATATTTGTGGCATAAGACCTTGGTATTTGCCAAAATGATATGAAAACTACTGTATATCTTATACCAGAAAACCATCGTGCCATTTTATTGAAATAGTAATTTACTAGGTAATCTATTTAATTGCAGGAATATTAGAATGGAAGTATCTAAATTATAGAATTATATTTTCAGAGAAAACCTTGTACAAAGTAGGGAATGAAATCCAATGAGGTTTTCCAGAAGTGGAAATTATTCACGATCTAGGTTAAGGAGAGGGCATTTTTGCTTCTCTCCACAGCCATAAAAGGGTGCAGAAAATGCACCACAGACTGGAGAAAAGTAGAGAAGAAAAATCCATTGTACAAGTGGATTCTCCTTTGTGAAACATTGGATTATTCTCATGATTCCTTCACATAGGCATGCACTACCTTTTGTTCCCATAGTCATTTTATGGGAGAAAAGCAGCAGAGGAAAATGCCCCAAAGTCACCTCTTAAGTTGCATTATGGGATATAAACTTGCACCCAGATCTTCCTGTTCAGTTCTAACACTCTAGAGCTAACTACCTCAACCCAAAGCTATGCAAATAGTTTAGACTAGAGTGCCAAAAATTCTAACCAATTGCCTTATTAACTGATTCATTAGTGTATAGTGAATAAATATATTTTTCTATTTCAAAAGAATATCAGGGGAACACATGTTTTAATTATAATTAAAATATATAAATTAAAAAAATTAAATATATTGCTATTTTGGTCATCAAATTATCATGGCATATAGATTAATTCATACAATGATGATTTTTAATTCTCTAGGTAATGAAATATCATGACACTATAAAAACAAAGAGGTACTTTGGTTTAGACTGTATATCTTAAAGGATTGTTTTCAATTAAATATTAACTAATTTTGATTATTGGTTTGGAGGCATAAATGGTATGTGATTATTACATTTAAATCACAACCAATGCTTATGAATTATTAAAATGCCTTTTTTAAAAGCATTTTAATAACCTAGTAATTAAACAAGGTAATTCTGTCTTTAACAATGGGCTTTATTCTGCTGTATTCTTTAGTAACTGTAGAACTCTTTCACCAAGTTCTCCATGACTGCACAATGGGAGTGAGTCCCATGAACCTAATGGGATAGTCCTCTGCATAAATTTCAATAGGAAATTCAGAATAAATATGTATGGTTATGAAGAAATATACAAAACCTCTGAATTCCTCAAGAAACAAAAACTACAAACCAGATGTGGGAAATGTATTTTGAAACAATACGTTACATTACACTGAGCACAGAGGTGGTGGTGCATACTGCATTTTGTTATGGTATTTCTGTCCAGGATTTTAGATCTCTTCCTGCAAGATGAATCAGCTGTAGCCACAATCCTTAGAATAAATATTTAACTTAACTGACTGGTAGAAGACAATACTTTATTTTGCTTTTAGACAAAAGGAACCTACAGTTCTGTTTTACTTCAGAATTATCCTTTGATAATCATCCTTTGATAAAGCTATAAATAGATTTCAGGTACCAAAAACTTATTAGGTATTGCTAACTAGTGAGTTAAATATGGTATTCTGCAGGATGCAGTCAGAGTTTTAGAGAAACATATAAATATCAATTTTCAGACAGGGTGAGTATCTGCTTTTACAGTTCTTTGCTTTTACAGCTCCATTGTCTTCAGTACTTTTCAGCTGAGAATTTCCCTGTCTAAAATATCTAACCACTACATTTACATACGAAAGATACAACTTTAGAATATTTAGAAGAATCTTTGACCATATGAAGAATGGATTCCCTCTTTAATTTAAAATAATCACTGGGAAGAAAAACATTCCAGTTTTTCAAGTGCAAACATGAAATCTCACAGTTCTTTCACCTTACAATATATCCTACTCCGAACTCCACAATGCAAGAAAATCAATAGCTGCAAAATGCCTTAAGAGGCATTCTAAAAATAACTAAAAATCTCCCTAAAATGTAAAATATGGTTAGGAAATATCAAATTTTTCAATAATATTCTCAAATATTACAGAGGCAACATTTCCTCCCACAACATTTTCCCCCACAACTAAGAACTTTTCTTACACTCTCAGAAAGGTTTTGCTTTTTACAAGTGAAAATACATTCAGAATAATTATTAATGAAAGCCATACCTTTTCATTCAGGGATTTGCAACAGGCACTCTTGGAGCTGGGGTGCAATTAACTGAAAAGAGCCAGGCAGAAGATCCTGCAGGTGTGGAAAGGAGGAGGGGTAGTTGAGTGAGGCAAGACTGTCACTTGGTAAGAAGTCCTCCTGCTTCTTCTATTCGATAGCACAGTTAAAAAGCAACGTTTTCCTCAATGAAAAGACTCCAGGCTGCTGACACCCACAGTACATCATATGGTAATGATATGTCTCCTGTATTGTAGCCAGAAACTTTATCAGCCCCCATTTTTCCCCTTTCCTTTATTTCTTTTTCATGTGTTCAACTTCCTAAATACTTTTACAGATTAGCAAGAATATAATGGATGTCATTTTTTCCCTTTAGTGTGCCCAGCTATGAACTTACTTTGAGAATTTTCTAGCTTTGGAGCATTTCCCCCCCAGCTTTGAATTATATATCAGAGGAAGAAACTTATTCAGAAAGGTGTTTTTTTTTTTAAATATCATACTAAAAAAATGTGGAAGACAAGTTAAATTTGACATGATATAAAATTACGCTGGGGAGTAAATACTAAATTAGAGATTTTCTTGCAAGTATCTTTATATCTACAATTGCAATAAGGTAATCCAATAGATGTTTATAAGCTGTTTGAGACTGCAATTTTATATCCCTTACTTAAGGTAAAATTTTGCTGAATGTATTTATAGAATGATACTGACAATTTTAAATAACATAATAAGTGCACATAGATATTTGCATCAACCAAATTCTAAACATAGGCCCAGAAATATAAAATCTCACTTGTATTTCTTCGTTTTAATTTTAAATGATATATAGCACACCTTTTGATGCATATATTATAATATGACTCTCTGAACTGCAGACCCTGTATTTTGCATGTCCCAGTGAGGACAACTATAATAATTGGCTTTAAAGTTACCCATAATTCCTAGAAAAAAAAAAGAGCCTGGTGTTGTTTTCTTCACAGCACATAGGAACAGACCTGAGAGCCAGCTATCAAATAAGTACATGGGACTTCTCTGGATTTTTATCTTCCTTGTATAAAATGAGTGGATTTGTGGCTCTGTTAAGACTTGCATCGTTCTCCATCCCCTCAGGCTGCATCCAGGTGTGAATGCTATCAGCTTAAGAGAGAAAGAGGGGGAGAGGGGGAGATGCATTATTAGACCTGGAGATTTTGAATTAAAAGCTAGTCCATTTACCTGAACATGGTTAAAAGGAAATCAGAAACTCAAAAGTCATTAGGCTAAGAGGTTAATTCAAAATTTACTTATAATGGTTCTATCAGAGAAAGCTGCTTTTTATATTTTTATGTGGCTCCATTTCATTCTCTCATCCTTCCAAAGCATTTTAAGACAGTCATACAATTGTCACCTCGAAATACTAACAAGCAGGCATCAGTCAATGTTCCTTCCAACCATATAACAGAATAACAAAATAACAGAGTTGGGAGGTACCTTGGAGACAGTGGTGGAATTAAATGTTTTTTACTACTGGTTCTGTGAGAGAGGCTTGGTGGGCATGGCTTGGGTGACTGGGTGGGTATGGCCAACTCAATGTCACTCATGTTGAGGGGAGCTTTGCCTCACCTGTTGTGACCATGGAGCTGCTGCAATGGTTGTAAGTGTGAAAAATAGTCATAAGTCACTTTTTTCAGTGCCATTGTAACTTTGAATGATCACTAAATGAACTGTTGTAAGTCAAGGATTACCTGTACAAAAATACAAAAAGCTTCTTTGCTTGCAAAAAGTTGCCCTAAATACCAATTATTAGATTAGAAAGACCTGCAAGCCAGAGTTACAAATCAGGCAGGGTGCCAGAGCACCTTGAGGAATTAAAATAGTTAAAATGCAATGATAGCTATCAACAGCCAACTCTTGATCATAAAGTGAAACCCTTTAGCAGAGAGGTAATTTAAGATCTCCAGAAAAAGCACACCCAGGAGAAGCAATTCTTAGATCCATTTGCACCACTTAAAGATACTAGCTGGTCTCACTCACCTCATAAGACATCCTAAGGAAAATCATCCAGGTTTAAAGAAAGATCACATGCTGCCCAGAAAGGCAGTCAAAAAATCAGTGCCAAGCTTGTATCCTGCCTCTTGGAAGTACACCTCAAAAGGACAGTGCCAAGAACCACTAAAACAGTGAAGGAAGACCCCGTCCCCAGATAGAAAAAGAAACTATGAGGCAGGAAAAATTCAAACACAATACAAATAATTCTTTTAAAACCAAAATACAAGCTCATTGCCAGAGCTCACAGCCCAGGCAAGCTCAAGTGTAAATACTTCAGATAAGCCTAACTACAAAGAAAGCAATTAATGCTAGAATGAAGCAAAGGAACAAACACAGTAGCTGTTGCTTTAACAAACCAGAACAAGTAGACACAGCAACTAGCCAGATTTCTGAAACTGATTCTTTTCAAGAACAGAGATTAACCTTTTCCCTTCCAAATAAAGCTGAATAGGGAAAATTATCCCATCAATAAACACAGGATTAAACATCACCAAGGACAGAATTGAACTTCACAAAAGGTACAATGTAATAAAGGGAGAGGTAGTTTCTGTAAGAAGGGCAATAAAGAAACAACTGTCTTTTACAGGATTAAGCCTGCAAAGTAGAAAAAAACAAAAGGAGATTTCTTCTAACAACCAGTTACTGCTTATAAAATTTACTACCTGTTCTAGCAAACCAGCTAGAACCTGTTGAATTTCACTTCTGCTTGGAGATCTTCTAATCTAACCCCCAGCTCAAGCAGGAAACCTTACTCCATTTAAGACAAATGGTTGTCCAATCTCTTCTTAAAAACCTCTAGTGTTGGAGTACTCACAACTTCTGTAAGCAAATTGTTCCACTGATCAATTGTTCTATCAGACATTTTTTCCTTAGGTTGGTTCTCTTTAATTAATTTCCATCCATTGCTTCTTGTCCTGCCTTCCAGTGTTTTGAAGAATACGTGGTGGCAGTCCCTTACATACTGTAATGTTGCTATCATGTTCCCTCTGTTCCTTCTTTTCATTAAACTTGACATACTCAGTTTCAATAAGAAGTCAACTGTTATTCTTCAGGACCTTGAAATGGCTTCTGAAATAACAAAATATCCATAGCTCCACCCCATGTAGAAAAGGGGAAAATTAGGTACATGCTATAACTATTGTATATACAATATGTCATCTTGGGGGGTTGGTATTAAATAGCACATAAACATAGGAATTGGGAAGGAAGGTGAGACAAAAAGTCAATGAAGGGAGGAGAGAAGAAAATTAACCCAGGCAGGTTTTAAGGTTTTCATAGGGATTGTCAATATGTCTAGAATATATTGGGTTTATTTACAAGACTTCCTGTAAATCTATTAGAGGACTCCAAATACAGGTTGTTGGAGAAAACCCCAAGCCCCAAAAACTATCACAAAAGTAAAAAGGAAATGATACTATTTGAGATGTGCCATCTGTAAGTGTCAGGTTTCCCTGGATAATGAAGTAGAAATGCTGATAACAGACACAAATGTATGTGTGAAGGTGCCCCTAATGTTTCAGGAACATATGAATATAATATTTAATTTCCTTTTACTGATGTTGAGGTATTATAGGAGCTATAAGGAATTTGGCCCATGTGGATATAGAGATATATCCATGATCTGACCATGGAAAAGGAAGATGCCTATGTCCAATTATCTGATCAGCTTAATATTAAAGGCAGGGCCAAGTGTATGTACTGGCACCACAATCACATCTGATAAGTCCACCATCACTGTGGATGCCACTAATTCACAAATTGCACTGGAACCTTCCCCCAGGAATAGATTTGAAGTCACCCAGATGAAGAAAACTGGAAACGTCAACATGATAACCAGGGGTTTGTGATGTTTCTCTACTCAACAGTTACAATTAATCATTTTTTGGAGTGCAGCTTTTTAAGTCTGTCATGATTATGGCTGCAGGTCACTTTCAGTCTTGGGGTTATAATGGCCAAAGAACTTACAACCTGGATGGGCAAATTTTCAACAGGGCTCTCTCTTGTTGGTCTGTTGCTAGGTTTTAGATATACAGACCAGGTTGGCATATTTATCCATCACTTTTTTATATATAGATGTGGTACTATTCTATATACAGCTTCATTTACCAGAAAAAGATGGACACCAAGATATTCCAAAATTCAACCACCAAGATTGTATAAAAATGAAATAATAAAAAAAATTGTGCCACATTTATTTTAAGGCTAATTGTCTATCATTCCCCAATTCTGCTGTCTTTACTGGGTAAAAATAGGTTCTAAATAAAGAAAGTTATTTAGAATATACTATAGAATATAATATAGAATATTTTTCTCCAATAGTCTTTTCAAAAACCATTTTGAGTATGCTTTGCAAGTAATCAGTATTATTACAATAAACTATGCACAAAATGTTTCCACTAAGTACACTGGAGACAGCAGATTGGCTTTATATTGACTAAAATATTTCTTGGACGTCAAAGGGAAAGTTCAGTCTGTCTGGAAACATTTTATTCCTTCTTCTGTGAAATCATATCTGAAAAATTCTTACTCAAAAATGAAAACACAATGCGGACCTGTGTTTATAATTAAAGTAGAGAGGATAGTTAAATTGAACCTACTTGCAATTCAGGTCTATTTTTTTGGTTCAGTAATGCCCTATACTTCATCAAGGAAAAATACAGACAGAATACAGTTCTACAATAAAGCTTTGCACAGCATTGACTAACTCCAGGGCATAATCTTGACTGGCCTTGTATTTTACAAGATACTTTTATGTATTTTGTCTTTACAAATGAAAAAAATATATAACTTCTGTTTTACTCACTCCTACTAATGAACAAAAGATTTTTCCCATGTTATAATAAAGGCTTGACATATGAAAAGAGCTGCATCATATACAGTAAAATTATCTGGGTTTTAGATTAATAATATTGAACCCAGGCAAGATGAAATTATTGTTTGATCATCACAATTCTATATCACATAAAATGTTATATCTTGAAAGTGAGACACTGTCTCTGAGGAAGCAAGGGGGTACGCCTGGGAGTTCTGGCATGGAGTCCTTCATTACGCAGTGTGCGCCTTATTGTCTGAGCTGAAACTTCAGTACCCACATCTGACAAATCTTTTCTCGGTTCCTCAGCAGTC
>JAEANM010018932.1:0-12504 GCA_017656035.1 Myanophis thanlyinensis | reverse complement strand
GCAAAATATAAAAAGCCATGGCTTGCTTCCCTCCTCCACTTACGACCAGTGCTGAAAGCTCATCGTGAGCTTTACTCACGGTTTGGAATTTAAGGGACCCCTCGCAGTCATTTAGACTGACCTTGCATCTGAGTTTTTCTTACCCGATTTTGACCGGGTTTTTGGCTAAAACAGGTTGCTTATCTCTGCATTAGTTGTGCTATACAGCCAGGTATGCCTTCATGTGTATGAAGACCTGAACCAGAACAACCTGTGGGCTATGTCCCTGGCCTGGAGACCAAAGTTTAGGGAGTGCGATCATCATCTCTCCTTCTGAATCATACTAAAAATTCAAATCTTTGCATTGGTAAGAGATGGTACCATCAATCAACGTGGCTTAGGGATGCAGTAGAGCTGTAAACCTACATAATCACTGTGCGTCCCTGAAAAGGACAGAGCTTGTGCAAGTAGTCCTAGACTTGAAACCGTTCATTAGCGACCAAAGCAATAAGTACTGAAAAAGTGATTTATGACTGGTCTTTGCACTTACGACCATCACAGCATCCCCATGGTCATGTACTCAAAATTGGTTGCTTGGTACCCAGCAGGTATTTAAGATGGTATTGGTTGCTTGGTACCCAGCAGGTATTTATAGCATATTTATACCATCACCATGGGGTGATGTGATTGCCAGTTGCGACCTATCCCAGATGTCTTACAACAAGCAAAAGCAATGGAGGTGGGAGGGAGAGAGCCAGATTTCCTTGATGTCTTAATATTAAGATTTGCTTAATAACTGTAATGATTATCTTCACAACTGTGGCACAAATGGTCATAAAATCAGGCATGGCTCACTTAACAATTATCTTGCTTAGCAATGGACATTCTGGTTCCAATTGTTCTCATAAAGAGTCAGGGTTAGAACGCAGTCATGCAGGCTGACTCTGCCCACTGCCAGGAGTTCAATCCTGACCACCTCAGGTTGACTCAGTCTTCCCACCTTCCGAGGTGGATAAAACAAGGAGCCAGATTGTTGGGGTCAATATGCTGACTTTGTAAAACTGCTTAGAGAGGGCTGTAAAGCACTGTGAAACGGTATATAAATCTAAGTGCTATTGATAATTGGGGACTATCTGCGTCACAACATTGCAGTGCACATTTTATCACTTCTCTTCCTTTTTCTCCTTTGTGGATATTTATCAGCCACCTTTTGAGGTCCTGTATAAAAGCTGAAAGACCCCTGATTTTGTCAGGGATGGAATTGGGACAGAAAAAGTGAAGCACAATTCAGTTACCAATAGAACAGTGGTGGTATTTAGCCTGGACACACCGGTTCTAGCGAACTAGTAGTGGCAACCAGCATTTGGCCTCACCCACCTACCCCTGCCCTATCCTGTCCTATATCCCCCTTTTTTTCCTTGCTTACCTGAATTACGTGGCACAGCTGTTTTCCGCACCTCCACAGCCTTCCTACTCACCAAGGCTGCCTCTGGTAGGCCTAATTGCTGTATTTTGAAACTGCATGGCAACGTGGATAGCATGCGCACACCGAACCAGTAGTAAAACCGGTTGCATCCCACCACTGCAATAGTGCCAGAAACTGGCATTTAAACTATAAAGAACAGAAATCATGTCCTGTTTCGTTTTGTTTTGTTAACCGGAAGTACATGTGGCCTAAAATTGATGAGGGCCGCGTTAAGAAACAAAGAGGAAAATCTAAGCCATACAGGTATATTTGAAAGCATAACAAGCAAGTGACATAAAAAACATCTTTTAACACAGATGGGTATTAAAAAATAAGAAAACTAAAGACATTAGAAGGGAAGGCGCAGAAAAATTGTAGCACTATGTATCTCTAAATAAATTAATAAAATCAGAAATTAGAGAATGATGGCATACATTCTCTGTATGGCATAGTTTAATTCTTAGTATTAGAATTAGTACACTGTATTTTAGTAGTACACTGTATTTTCATATTAACTCAAAAGCCACTCTCAGATTACAGATGTATCATTAACAAAATTTAATAAAAGCATAAAATCAAAGTATTTAATAAAGGAGGCAAAAAGCCTCCTGCAGACACAGAGATGGGGAGCTGATGTGTGAGTAACAATCTTTGTTCTCTGGCAATTGGCATGCATTTATGATGGTTATGGCATCCTGGGGTCATGTGATCACCATTTCCTGCCAACTTCCATCAAGCAAAGTCAGTGGGGTAAGCCAAATTCACTTAACAAACCATATGATTCGCTTAACAATCGCAGTGATTTGTTTAATATCCAGGGCAAAAAAAGGCATAAAAATGGGCTTGACTCACTTAACTGCCTTGCTTAGCAATAGAAATTCTGGTCCCAATTCTGATTGTTAAATCTGGGACTAGATGTTATATTGTGTAAATGTCACACGTGCTTCCTTGTTCCTGCAATGTTTGGTTTAAGACAGTAGCCTCCAACCTTTTGGGCATCAGGGACCAGTTCCGTGGACAGGTTTTTCTAAGGAACAGAGTGGGCATGGTTTTGCATGCTGCCTGGATCCCACGGATGCACTTTGCTTGTTTGTGTGGCCCAGTTTGTGACATGCTGCGGCCCAGTGCTGGCCCACGGACTGGGGATTGGGGATCCCTAGTTTAAGACATCAGTGAAGATTCTCAGTCATCCAGGTAGAATAGTCTGGAGTCATGGCAATTGGGTTTCAGTCCTTGTGGGTTCGAAACATTTCACTGCTTATCCAAGTAGCTTCTACGGTCAGAGTAAGTTGATTGGGGGAATCCATATATGCCCTCTGAGGTAGTTTCATTTGTCACTTCATCTGAATAGGTGTTCTGACCGAGCTCCCCAAACACGACAAACCTTCTGAAGTGTACTCAGAAGATGCCTTTATTAGTAGTGCTGGCAGCCCCGGCAAAAAGTTTATTTTCCAATGCAGGCTAAGAAGTCCGGCTGGCCAGAAGAGGAATAGTTGTCTGCCACATCTATTCATCTCCAACCCCTGCCTTTTCTCCCCAGAGCGAAGGTAGGGCCTCACTAGCAGTGGTAGCTTTTCCTTTCCAGGATCAGCCCATAGATTTCCACTGCTCTCCTCTTCTCTGCCTTCTGCGCAGTTGTGCATCAGGCACTGGACTCAGCTGTTCCTCCTCTTCCTCATCAGCCACCTCCAGATCTGGGGGCTATTGATTCTCCATGTGTTATGCGTGTCCTGCACCCTGGCATCTTTTCCAGTATTTTTTTAAATGCTCCCTGAGTTCAACATTTTAAATAATATCGTTCAGCTGCTTGTATCTATGAGAGAAAGCTGCATTTCATTTGTTTTTTTCTAAAATAAAGCAACAAAAAAAAAAGAGAGAGATATTTACGTAAATGTATACTAAAAACGCTGGCTACATTCGGGGAACTGCTTTACTTGAACGGGCTTTATATGCCTTTAAATATTGCACTTTTTTCAAGATGGCCCTTTTTGATGAAGTGCTGTAATTAGGAACATATTTCTAAATCTTGGCTTATCACAGTACATTTGTTTCTATAATTGCAATACAATGGGAAATTCAGTGTTCAATTGCCCCTGAAGCTCATTGTCTTCTCCGTCTCATCCCAGCCCCTTTCCTCCTGACATGTAACATTTTTAACCTACATTTCCATATTAACCTTGCTGTGCTTTTCCACACTGCAGGCCAAAAAAAAAAAAAAGCTGTTTGGTTTGCAAGGTGAAAAGGAGGAGGGGAAAAATATCCTATATGTGTTCCAAAGTGAAGATGACATGTAAATGAACTAACCTCCACCATGCTTTCTCTTCTGGGAACTCACACGCACGGGTCATGTACCTGTCAACTCTAATTATGGGCCAAAAATAGCTATTCTCTTGCACGGGCTGGTCTTGGTGACCCAGCAAAGCAGGCTGTACTTTCCATTCTTCCGTTTTCAAAAATTGAAAAAAAAAACAACTACCAAGCTCTTCAAATATCATGAATAATGATTGTGCAATTAAAGACGCACACAATAACCTCCCCCGCCCACACACACACACACCACACACATGCACACACAAAGCAATCTCGGGTTTTGTTTGCAATAGCCTTAAAACGAAAGAAAACTACCATGAAAAAACTTTGCCACACATTAAGCCTAAAAAACAACAACACCCCAGGCCGTCTGTAGCTCATACCAAAATTCATGTTAAACTTCCATTTGTTTTTGTGGGTTGCTTGCTTGTGCCTTTTAAAGCTTCAAATTCTAAATGATGTACATTAAAAGAAGCAACACTAACATCAGTGAAATTTCTCAGAAAATGAGTTTATGCTAACTTGACCCAAATCTATTTTTTTTGTTTTTAGGCTTCATGGAGTTTGTACATTAACCCCACTTTTTTTACTTCTTCCTAAATACCCTGTACTGTTAGCACTTAGTAACTACTACTTGGGATGAGGAGATATTCTTAATATGGACATCAAGTTGCAAGAAGAAAAGAATGATGTCTCTATACATCTCTCCCTCACACACACGCCAAGCGGGAATAAGAAAAGATACAATTATTACATCTTGATTGTGGCATATGTGAAGATTGGATTTGTTAGACATGAGCAAGGTTTATGGTTTATTTAATCTTTTTTTTTTAACAGTTATTTTTGGAGGGTGGGTTTACTCCTTGTCAGTGAACTATAAACTAAGGCTTAGAAAATGGCTGGTTAAATGTATCAGAGAGGCTATATTTGGCTTGCTGTGTTGTGTGTAAGAGGTATCTATGCAGTATCTCACTGAATAATAAAATTGCATTAGTCGTCTCTCATCCCTTTCATTATAGAATATAAGGTAAGAGCAACAATAAAATATATGCTACAAGTTTTAAAAGCCTGATGATGGGATAAAAAAGAAAAACAAATATTCCAACAGAAGTTCTACCAAAGCAGTGGTGGAATTCAAATTCTTTTACTACCGGTTCTGTGGGTGTGGCTTGGTGGGTGTGGCTGGGGGGGTCATGTGACTGGGTGGGCAGTTTTTGTAAGCAGGGCAATAAAGATTAGGCTAGAAACAACACCAGGATGTTTCTTTCCTGCCTTCCTTACAGGATTAACCCTGTAAAGTGAGGGGGGGGGGGAGAACTGCTTAGAAAATTTACTACCGGTTCTAGTGAACCTGATAGAACCTGCTGAATTTCACCTCTGTACCAAGGTCCAGATTATATGTTTCTTGCACCAAAAAAGCAGTAGCATTTATGCTACATCTGCGCAGTACATTGTTTTCCAGAAGTAGTTCTTGAAAATTCACAATATCTTTCAACAATACATTAAGCCTATGCTAGTGGGTGGTGCAAAAAAGCAAACTATTTGTACCACCTCTACCATATCTAAGGTTTTACAGTTCATCTATCTTTTGTTCTGTTGGTTTGACTTAAGTCTAAAACAGTGTTTCTCAACCTTGGCAACTTTAAGATGTTTGGACTTCAATTCTGGGAGTTGAAGTCCAAACATCTTAAAGTCGCCAAGGTTGAGAAACACTGATCTAGAAGCTTTATTGACCTATACTTATTTTAACAGCATAATTTGCAAATGTTGGGAATGGCTAGAACCTCAAGGATGGCCAGAAATGGCATTTGCCCAGCGTTGTCAGAACTTTGAACAACTGCTTTATGGATAGTTGCTAATTGAGAACTTCCTATTTGATTACTTTAGATTTCAGAAAGGCATTCATTTTGCCTTCCCTGATTACAGTATTTCTCACATGGTATACTGTGAGACTCTGACACAGGCTGTTCTGAATATCCTGTATGAATGTTAAGGTCATTTCCATGAGACTTTTATCCCTTTCCCCCAACACAAAGATGCCCTAGGAACAGCTGTTTAAAGATGTGACATCATCTCACATATTTAAGACAATCATCCTCAACTTTTCCCTAGCCCAACAGAAGGGTCAGATTAGGAGACATTTTTCAATTGAACCACCCCACCCCACTTGTTTTCCAACTCTCAATCTTTTGTTGATATACTATTCTATTCAGGGGTCTTCAAAGAGGAATGGTGACTTGACAGCTTCTCAGATCCTCTTTTAGAGTGACCACTCAGATTTTGTAGGGATAAGGAGAGAAACCTTATGTCAGAACCTACTCCCTATTAACTCAAACTTCAGATACAAATTCAAAATACAACTGGGACTTAACTGGCCTGTTTGAATCTACCCTTTTTCACACCTGTACAACATGTACAAAAGGCCAGGTAAAGGCAGATGGCACAAAATTATAAAAGTTTGGGCTGCTCCCCCTTCTCTTTTACCTACCTGTAGTTTGAGGGTTTCTTCTTAGTAGATACAGTACCTAGTGGATATAGAGGTCGCCATTTTTTTCCTTGTATCTTTTTGTGTGAGATTGTGGACTAACAAAATGTTTGTTTCTTTTGCTCTCACTCTTCACAGTCCAGTATGTTTATGATGTTAAGCTGTAGGAATAGTTTAAAATGTATTTCCTCACATCCTTCATTCAAGACACCACAATATAACTAACACATGGCAAAAGCACCTGGTTGCAAAATTGCCAGCTTGCTATTCTTTCACCCGCCTAGCCAGCAATAATTTTTTAAATAGTACAAACACAGAAATTGTGGCTTAGCTGCTTCACATCTACTCTTTTATTGCAACTGCTTAATTTTTTTTCCAGTAAAGAACATGCACTGGATGCTAAAAATGCTGATGGTTTATTTATACTTTTGTTCTTGAACTTTGGAGTGAAAAAGATGCTATGAGGAAGTACCTATTTGGGGGTGCAGAATTCTACAGTTCCTGGAAACCCATGTGTTGAACATGCTTCTCTATTGTGCAGCACAAATAAAACGGCCTTTCGTACTTGAAAGAATAATGAATGCTTTTGTTATGGGATGAACTGCAGCCCATTTCATTGGAAGCTAGGATGCATTTTGGCAACTGTTTTGTGTCCTACAAATTGTTATTCAAGTTGCTCAGAGTAGTATTGAGAACTTGATGTAGATAGATCCACAAATGTAATGTCCAAAATTCCTAAATAATTTCTAAACAATTGCCGTTGGCAGCAGGCATTATACAAAAAGGGATTTGTGTATTTTTCTTGCATTGTCTCCTTCTGCATAGACCTCAGGAATTAGAATTCCAAATTATCATTTGGTCATTATATATATACCCAGTGTAATCAGAAGAGATGCTAGGTAGTTTACCATACACGCATTGATAAAAGACAATAAAATGTCAGTGTGTAGAAAAACTTTTCAAAATAAAAAAGAGACCTAGTTTGGTGTAGTGGTTAAAGCACCGGAGAACCAAAACAAACTCTCAACCATTCATAAATCAGTTGATAGGATCAATTCACACCCAAAGATTCTCTGAAATAAGTCAGTTTTTAGCAGAGAGCCAACAGATGGATCTGATTCAATTTCTGGAGGAACTCTGCTCCAAAGAACTACACTCACAGAAATGGAGAAAGTCCAGCAAGTTTTTCCAGGACATGTGAATGAGAAGAGGATCCTGTAAGCAATTCAAGTTCATTTATATAAATCAGCTACCACAGTGAAAGTTCTTACGACATGGGCAAAGAAGTAGATAAAAAGTTGTAACTGCTAATCCCAACTGCCTATACCAGGGGTGTCAAACTCACGGCCCACAGGCCAGATGCATCATACACTTGCCATGCCCACCCCAGTTTAGCGAAGGAGGAAAATTGTGATATGTCACATGACAACAACATCTCGGCACAAGTTTGACACCCCTGAATACTTACCCAGCATAACATTTGTGTGAAGTCTATTTTCCAACCAATCTACGCTAAGCTTCACCTCTCTATTGTAAATATAAAATGTGTAGATAGCAACTCTACTTTATGCATTTTGTATAGGCTTTAGCTTTCTGGATATGTCATGATAAACATAAGAGGAAGTAAAGGCAACAAGCAAAGCTTTATTTTCTCCTTGGTATATATGCATTTTGCTTTTAACCAACTTGTGTGTTTTCTTTGCTCTGTCAAAATGTCCCTTTCTTTAGCCCTCCCCCCTTCAAATTATGGGTAGTAAACAGATGGTTTAAGATGTTTTTGGATTTTGTAATCTCCAACTCCCTCAATTCCATATTGTCGACATCAAAATTACTCAGCCAATCTGTGGTATCAGAGGACAAAAACTAATTATCCATATAAACTCTGTGACATATTTCTGCCCGGATTCATGTGACATCAGGCAATTGCTTGAACAATTCTCACATTACAACAGCTCGCTGAGCCAATTATACTCATACCAATCATGTAAAATGGCCTTTCACCCTTGCTATGATGGGTTACAAAGGGTCAAACAGGACCCTTACATATGCACATGGTGTTCTGTACTGCTTAGAGTAAGCCTTAGAAAGTGAGAAGAATGGCTCAGATCCAATGAACATTACTTCTTGGCTTGGACTAATCTAGGCAGCAAAACTCATCCTGCTTGATCTATTTCTAAGTTAGCATGTATTGGATTGCTTATTCTTGTTTGGATTTGCTGGGTAGCCATTTTAGTGAGAAGTCTGTCTGAAATGCAGGCCTTTGTAAAATCTTAGAAAAAGCTTCTGCATCCAAACCACAATCTGTGGACTATTTCACCTTTTCCATACTAAGCACAGAAGGATGCCCTCTTTTGTTTTGTTTTTCAGAACTGCAAGTCCTGATACAAATGATCTAACACTTGATCAGTTCAAGCAAGCAACCATTGCTTTGCGCAAACTTTCAGAAATTACTACCAACATCAGCTCTCGCCTCTTTATTGCTGGCTCTTTTCCTCTTTCCCAGTGATTGTGTAGAATAAGCACATTCTCTGCCAATGTGTAACCCCTCCTTCCTGCAGTATCTGTACAAATAGCACTGCTTTCAATAGAAAGCCTAGAGACATTGTATGCACCATTTAGGGCTTTAACAACGTTAGATGCTGGCAATTATTCCTTGCAGAAACCACTGATAATATTAATCTCTTTGTGACTTTGTGCTTCTAACATGCAATGTTCTTCCACTAAAGTGCATAAAATGTTCTTATTGAATGTTTCCTTAACTAAAGCTTTTACTTCTCTTGAATGCTATTTAGGAAGTACTTAAAAAGAAGGCATAAGCTGTGTATACCTATAAAATACAGATTGACTGTGTTTAAATTGTGTGTAGGCAATACCCAATACATGACTAGCATTATGGATGTTTAATTCCTAGCCGTTTTAGCATTACAAACAACAGGTAGCTATGTTTTCTCCCACTGTCATTTCTATAGGATTTGTAAGGCCTTTAATACTAATACTAATTTATTTTTCAATGTTCTTAGTAATCTTTACAACACATTGCCAAAATAAGATAGAATGTAATGCTATGTTTTTTTTAGTAGGACGTAATGCTACTTATGAAGCTCAGATGCAACACAGAGCTTAAGATTTTAAGCACATTGCTCATTATCATAGTTTTGGTGGGGACACTGAATTAAAACCAAGTCTAAATTAAGACTTGGTTTTACAAGAATGAGTGTAATATTTCCTAGGTTTTCATGCTGTCCTCTTTTCTCCTCATCCAATACTGTTTTAATAAGAACGCTGAATGATTCTAGTCACTCTTCAAGTTTAACCACAGTGTACTGTGTCATTTGAACCATAACCTTTGTTAATCTGAACAACTTTGAGCTAAAATGAAAAAAATGGGGGGAAAATGGAAGTGGAAACTCCTAAGTGTCTTTTGTCAGCTTCTCACCAGAAGAGGAAGGATTAGCATTAATTAATTAGCATCAGCAAGGAGGCTATTCTGCCACTGTTATAATGAATATAAGCAGTTAAATTAGTACTAGCCAATTACAAAAGTGTTAAAGAAGGTAGGATTTGTGGTATAGCACCAAAATATATGTTTTTCTTCTCCTTGTTCCTTCCTGCTGGACAACCATGCTGGGGCCTCCATTCTTCAGTATTTGCTTCAATGTTGTACTGCTGATTTGGATGAAGAGATGGAAAGTATATTTATCAAATAAGGGGATGGTGCAAAATTGGATTCAAAATAATGTTGATATTGATGGGTTAAAGATAAATAAACAAATAAGTACCATAACTGAATGAAACTTAACAAAGGGAAGAGCAACCATGAAATGCAGAGATAGATGATGGAAACACTTTCCTTGTACTCGTGAAAAAGATCTTGAAATAAAGCAACTCTGGAAAATGAAATGTAAACCAGCAGTATGATGTGGCTTTAAAAAAGAGACTTGTGTTTTTGAGTCCATATCAATTGAAGCTTATTTTCCAAATCATGGGAAATAATAATTATACTTTATTCTGCTGTGATCTAACTCCATCTCAATAACTGTGATCTGTTTTGGACACCAAGAAAAAAATTCAAACCAGGTTCACAGAAGGAGAACAGAGGTGATTCTAGGCCTAGAAGTTAAGTCCTGTGAAGGGAGATCAAAGGGGTATATTTAGCCTTGAGAGAAAAAAAAGGTGGCTTCTGGAGGATATGATAACACTGTTAAGTAGGAAAGTCATACAGAAAATCAATAACAGAAGATCTCTTCTGTTGTGCAGAGGGTAATATGTGGAATAATGGATTTTAAGTTACAGAAAGATATTGTGTAAGTAAATAGTAAAAGGTGCATCAGTTAAATATCTGTGCATACAGACACATATATTCTTAACAATAAAAGCAGTTGAGTAGTGAAATCAGTTACCCCGACAGCTGGTAGGGTCTCCTTCCCTGGATTTGTTGAAGTGCAAGCTAAGCTACCATCTGTCAGGAATCCTAATTTGGATTCCTGCACTGAGCCAGTGATTGGACTCTGTGGTCTAAATGTAACTTCTACTTCTGTGATCCTATGCCTACAAAGGCATTCTATGCCTATGCCCTCAATTAACCAATGACATCTATCAGGACCTCTGAAGAGTGCCTTCTTGGTCACAGCACCTGCTCTCTGCTACAGCCTCCACCAAGAGATCCATAGAGCTCACACTGTGATGATGTTCCAAAAGGCATTGCAAAGTTGGCTATTTTCCCAAGTATTAGGGTGGTGAGTCTTTGTAAGATTTATATGGATGGATGGATGGGAGAAAGGAAAGGAAAGGAGGAAAAATCCCAGCATTTCTTATGATGGGCAACCAAAATGATACCAAATGACCTTTCTCTTTGGAAAATCTGAAGCCTAAGACCTTGGAAGCATGATAAACTAGAAATTCTTACAAAGGGGGAAAGAATCACAGTGTTTCAAAAGCTTAAAAAATAACCTATTGTTTTTCTGGGACTTGGACTAAATTGATTCAGTTCTCAGAAACAGTCAACATTATGGAGTAGCAGGGATATAGAATCACTATTGAGCTGGCAGTCTTGGATGGAAGTGCTCAGACACTGAGGTTTCTTCTCGTATTCCAGCTTTTGACATCATCTTGACGGCACATAATCAATCAGTCAATAAATTATCCCATTGCCTTACATAGATGACAGCCTTCATTTGTTGTCGGGGTTTTCACACACCATGTGCACACCTGGAAAATATATTTCAGCTGAATGGAGCCTCTTCATCTTGTTCATTTGTTCATGTGCAGGTCCTTTAAGGAAACAAGCTTAAAAATATAGGGCAAGGGGAATGTGGATCTAGAAGTCAAGAGCAGCAGCGTGGTCCTCTCTGATCTCCTGAAAATAAGTAGGCAGACATCACTGGTGATAATCAGGCAACACATCTTTCTCAGCTTCTGAAAACCAGCAAAAGGATAAACAGTGGGTTATCCTGTTGATGAGTTTCATAGTAACAGCAGGAGTTAATGTTTAACTTCGAAGGAGGGAGATGGTAGGGCAAATCATTAAAAACCAATTTTTCCCCTTTCCTCAGAAAAAGTATTCTCCATGGTTGAATAGCTGCCACAGCTGGAGAAGCTTCTTGGATGAGAAGCGAGATATCTTCAAAGGAAAAATAGAAAGTCCAGTTGCCCCTTGAAAAAAAGACACCCTTGGGACAACCATAACCTGGATGACTGAGAATTTCCATAGACATTTGTCATTTTAGATCTAGGAAAACCACTATCCATAGGAAGGAATGGGGGAGGAACCTCATTTTTTTAAAGTTCTAAAGCACAAGTTGATGTGTTGATGAGCTTCTTGTGGAGAGGATATCATCTTCCTCACCTGCTCCTCCTCCTGAATTTAACTAATATGCCAGATGCATGTAGTCCTCGACTTACAATCATTTGTTTAGCAGACCATCTGAAGTTATAATGACCCTGGGGAAAAAGTGACTTACAACTGGTACACTCCCTTACAACCATCATAGCACACAGTCACATGACCGACATTCATGCGCTTGGCAATTGGCATGCATTGATGATGGTTGCAGCATCCCAGGGTCACGTGATCCCAATTCTCAACCTTCCCAGGCAGCTTCTGACAAGCAAAATCAATGGGAGGAGGGAGGAACCAGATTTGATTAATGACCATTTGATGCTACCATCCATAGATTGGATTCATGCCCTTTCTGGTTTGTTCTTGGTGCTGGATTAGCTGCATGCAGCTGGTTTGCTTCCTTTATTTATTTATTTATTTATTTAT
>JAEANM010018931.1:0-12505 GCA_017656035.1 Myanophis thanlyinensis | reverse complement strand
AGGCAATAAAGATTAGGCTAGAAACAACTGCATTATTTACAGGATTAACCCTGTAAAATTAATCTTTACAGGATTAATCCTGCAAAGTGGGGAAAAAACAAAAGGAGATTTCTTCTAATAACTGGTTCTATAGAATTTCACCTCTGGTCTTATCTATGTGTCTAATTAAGCCATGCAAAGCATCCAAGAAAGTGTACTAAGATCTAGCAAGTAAGTCTCACAAAGGCTTTCCTTTTTGGCAAGATTCTATTAATGTAATTTTACAATAAAATTAGAGCTTCTGGACTTACTGGACTATCTTGCAAGACTGACAACGATTGACTTCTTTACCTTCTGTACTTTTGCTAGATTTCCTTGGAATGAAAATAGTCGGTGAGCTGCTTCGAAAATCAGGTGCCTTTTTTATGCGACGTACATTTGGTGGAAACAAGCTTTATTGGGCAGTGTTTGCTGAATATGTCAAGTATATTCTAAAGGTGAATAACTTTAAAATAGCCAGTAATAATGTGTTGGGTTTTGCTAATGGTAGATACTTCATCGGCAATATGTAAATATATTTCTGTCCTGAGGAGCAAGGGATTCCTTTTAATTTTAGATTTTGAAAATCAGAGTTACATGTTTTCCTCTTAATAAAATGTTATGATTATTTGCTGTTTCAGATCATTTCCCCCCCAACTTTATGGATTGCTTGTCTGAAAAATGTGTCTCACTTGTTTTGCTAATTGTTGACTTCTCACTCTCTTGCTCTCTCTCAAGAATGGACATGCCCCTGTTGAGTTTTACCTTGAAGGTACTAGAAGCCGTACTGCAAAGACCTTGTCTCCAAAGTTTGGTACGTTGGTCAAAAAACTATAGCTGCTGTAGCACAGATGATTTATTTTTGATACAATGTGGCTATGAACACTTAAATTGATATTAGAAATCTGATAGGAACATCTAGCGGACTTCTTAGAGGCTGGAAGATAGCCATAACACTTAGACTTACTATAACATACTGTTTTATAGGAATTTACAGCCCTCTCTAAGCGGTTTACAGAGTCAGAATATTGCACCCAACAATTTGGGTCCTCATTTTACCCACCTCGGAAGGATGGAAGGCTGAGTCAACCTTGAGCCTGGTGGGATTTGAACTACCAAATTTCAGGCAGCCACCAGTCAGCAGAAGGAGCCTGCAGTACTGCACTCTAACCACATTTACAGCCCTCTCTAAGCGGTTTACAGAGTCAGAATATTGCACCCAACAATTTGGGTCCTCATTTTACCCACCTCGGAAGGATGGAAGGCTGAGTCAACCTTGAGCCTGGTGGGATTTGAACTACCAAATTTCAGGCAGCCACCAGTCAGCAGAAGGAGCCTGCAGTACTGCACTCTAACCACTGCACCACTGAGGCTCCACAAGATTACAGAGTTAGAATGTGTGTATATTCCTTTCATATCAGGGAAATAAGTTGCAATGTCTCCCTGCTTTAAGAGGCAATCAGTATTACAAGCAATGAACCCTTACAATAATGAGTATAGTGACAAATGAGGTGCTAAAGAACATTTCATTTTCAAATTTCTGTAACTTTTGTAACTTTTTCCTTTTAGTAACTCTGGTTCATAAACTTTGGGAGAATCTAACCTTATTTGCTAGGGACTGACATGCATGCCTGAAATGAAAGACATGTTAAATTCTTTGCATGGAACAAACACATTGTAGATTGGACGTTTAGCCAGACCATTCCAGTGTAGGTTGCGGTCTAGTCAAACTGAAACCCAGAAATTATTGCTCCCTGGTTTGAGATAAAGACATATCTGGTAGGGACATCAGGGTGAGTAAAGCTAGGATTGTGCATCTCAATCTCCCCTCTTCAGCATGTGCCACCTCCTCTCAAACTTTCCCCTTCTCTATCATTTGCTGCCATCCCACCACATACGAGGATGATGATGATGTTATCCATTGAGTTATGTCCAACTCATGGTAATTCTGTGGGCCGGGTCTCTCCATGTTTTCTGATCTTGCACTACTTTGGGTTGTTCTTTGCTCTGGCTGATGTCAGTTTTGATGGTGTCCAGCCACCGTGTTCTTTGGTGGCCTGTTTTCTTTTTATCATTAACTCTCCCAAGTATAATGGCTTTTTCCAGTTAATTTCCTTGCATTAATATGGTCAAGATAAGTGAGGCACAGTTTTGTGGTTTTGCCTTTCAGCGAGATGTCTTGTGTTATATGCTCCAGTACTTCCTTGTTAGTCACCTTTGACCCACCGCATATGGCAACTGCTAACTACCTGCCTCAATCTTGCCAAGTTTCTTTTGCTTTATTTCCTTTTAGTTGGGAATTATATTTACCCCTGCTGCAGATACTCAGGTGGTGATAGTCCCTCCCTTGCTCTTCCCACTACTTCTTTTCCCCTTACCTTATTTTAACCGCTCTCCTACACCATGTGCAGCACTTGCTGTTTTATCTGTTCTGGAACACCTTGTCCAATCTTTTGCACCGGCCTAAAATCTATGCTTGAATTCCTACATAAAAATTAGGTATTAACTTAGATTTCTTTTTGGCTTTTTGTACTTTTTTTTAAAAGGTCTTCTTTCTATCTGCAGGTCTTCTCAGTATTGTGATGGATCCTTTTTTTAAAAGGGAGCTTTTCGATATATATCTTGTCCCAATCAGTATCAGTTATGAGAGGGTATTGGAAGAATTTCTTTATGCATATGAACTTTTGGGAGTCCCTAAACCAAAAGAGTCTACATCGGTAAGGAATCAAATTGGCGCACTTGTGGGGGAAATGTTGGATACTGTCTTTCCATTTCATGTGATTATAATACTAAACTGTAAATCAGCATTATGAAAATAAAATAAGCTCGAGTGAGTTTAGGTGTCACCACATTTTCCCTTTTCTTTGTTCAGTGCAGTTGCAAGTGGAAACTGAAAATTTAGATTAATCGCAGCCAATTTTAAACCATCGTTTATGATATTGGTTTATTTCAACTAGGCATAATTAGGAGACTGAACAGTATACAAAACTAGTTAATCTAAAATGAAGGCAGAAGACTCCCAACTCCTTATAGTTACACGTAATAAGAAAAGAAAGAGAAAAAAAGAGAATTCATTGCTTTTTGTTTATAGATTTTATATCTATGTATCTCTTAGGATGTGCTTTTTTCAGCAGCCCTAGGGATCCCTTGGAAATAGGGATCCTGCAAGATGATTTTATTATGGATGGATTGTTAAACATTCTCCCATGGTTCTTCTCATATGTCTGTTTCTTGCTTTTTTAATGGCTATTTTAAGATATGGGGGCTTTTGGTTTTGCTTTTATTGTATGTTGTCCAGAGTCACATTTGTGAAATTGGCTGCTATGTAAAATCAGTCTTTAAAATTTATTTTCATTTCATTTTTATTCCTTAGGGACTATTGAAAGCCAGAAAAATTCTGAATGAAGATTTTGGAAGCATACATGTGCATTTTGGGCAGCCTGTATCACTCAGAACATTGGAAGCTGGAAGAATGAATAAATATCCATTTAATTTAGTTCCAAGGTATACCTTTCATGGTTGAGTATTTTTAGTAGCTCTCAAGGAAAAAAAAGGCTTTGGTATCGATCTTTCATAGAGCTCTTATATTATCTGAAAAAATAATCATTGAATGCAGAGAAACTCGTTTCATTTGCTTCTAGTGATTGTTCAGATGTCTGTAACCAGATCTGATAGCTCTGTTTTGTTGTGTTCTGAAATCATTGTATAACTGGAATGTATGATGTATGTGTGCTTGTAATAGAAATTTGGAAAAAGCTTTGTTTATTAAAAGATGAGTTGCTTTAGAGGAGCTTAAAGATTCTTTGCCCAAAAAAAAAAAAAAAAAAAAAAAAAGCAAAAACCCAAGGACTTTTCTGTGCTTCAATTAAAGCTGAAAAGGGGGATTGCAAGATAACCATTATAAGTGCTTTGCTCATTGTACATTTTCTTCTTAGGCACATTCCCCAAAAGCCATCTGAAGAAATACAGAAATTTGTCACTGATGTAGCCTACCAAATAGAGCTCTTACAAATAGAAAACATGGTACTGAATCCATGGGTGTTGATTTGTGCTATCTTGCTCCAGAATTTACCAGCGATAGATTTTGAACTTCTGGTGGAAAAGACACTTTGGTTGAAAAATTTAACTCAGCTATTTGGAGGATTCCTAGACTGGCCTGGTATGCAAGCATACTTGTACATCTTTTCCTTTTCTGAAAACAGTATAGTTTGTATTATTCTTTGCTTCTATTTTAGAAAAATCAAAGACCAGTATTACCACTGAAGAATATTTCTTTAGAATGCTAGAAGTCTTCTGATTGTCTGATTATCATGGAGAATAAGAAACGTTTTGTCTTTCTATTATTAAATTTAAATCCTGCCTTTATATGGTACAATTCAAGGCAGTATTAATCATGTACCCTCCTCTTATTTTCCCCATAACCCATAAAGATGGGTTAAGCTGAGAGAAAAGGACTGGCCTAAAGTTTAATTGTTCAATTTAATTGGCCATTGTTTAATTATTTTAATTGCTTTTAATTGTATTGTTGTATTGATATTTGTTTTTATTGGCTGTGAACCGCCCCGAGTCCTGCGGGAGAGGGGACGGTATATAAATTAAATTAATAAATTAAAATAAATAAATAATAATAAATAAAGTCACCCAGAGAGTTTCTCTGCCTAAAGAGGAACTAAAATTCATGGTCTCCGTTTCTAATCTAGCATGTTAACCACTGCACCAACATTGAGTTATGTCCTAGTGAAAATCCCAATAGAGACAAGATTTGATGAATTTATCCAGCCCTTGTTCAGGAGCTGATTTGACTTTTAATTATGTATAAAAATATTATTTGAAAGAAGAAGACACATTATAAATAATTTTTAAAAAAGCTTTATAAATCATTTTTTTAAAAAGTATTATTGGCAAATTTAAGCACAATCCTCCCCCCCACATAAGCCCATTTCAGTTTGTCATTACAATAAGGGTGTGAAAGTCAGAATTAATATTACTTGGGGAAGAGGACAGGTCTTCCTCAATTCCTCTTTTTTCTGATGCTTAACTGCAGTTCTTTTGGTTTTTTTTATTCTTTTTCACTAGTTTGCTATACAATATTGTAAATATTTTTGCTAGCTGCTGAGGGCAGGAAATAGAATACTGTTGTGCTTGCTGGTGTTTTGGAGGCGGTAAGGGGAAATCATTATTTTATGAGCAAGTTCCCAGTTCAGACATCATTCTCCCATGTACAAAAATGTGGTTCCTTCCAGTTTTGCCTCTATTTGCTATGTTTGCCTTTGATTTTCCTCCTTGCACTTTTGTAGACTTCACAAGAGGTGATTTAGCTGCTTCCAAAATGTTCTAGAATTAACTAATATAAAGTCTGGGAAGTTTTTCTTAAAAAACAACAACCCAACAACCTCCTTGTGCATTGACCATTTGAAAATGTCATTCCCCAGCATGCCAGCAACAGCAAAAAATATGTTTGTTTGGACAAATCCTCATTTTTTTAAAAAGTTTGGAAACTTGAGGAAAAAAAACTTTAGCCAGAAGCCTTAGCTACTGTTTTCTCTTTATTTCTTCATTCTTTGGTAAGTTTAGGAAGTTTTTTTAAGGCTAATGACAACAGAGTAGCTCCTTCAATCTGGGTCTTTTGGACATTTTTTTCAAGAAGAGTTGTGTCCTTCACTCCAAGAGCTCAATCCATTCTGAATTCAAGACTGGCCATTGTGAAAATACGTTAATCATGAGACACCTCCTCCCATCAATTTATTTTCATAGTAAAGCATATCTTTATAGGTACTGATATTCCTTTGCATTTGTTGTTATTGTTGTTAGATAATCTTTGTGCCATCAAAGCTGTAAAATCCGCCTTGGCGTTGCATTCCAACATTGCCAGCTTGGTCAATGGGGAAGTGATCCTCAATGACAAAGAAATGGGATTTGTTACTACAGAGGACTCTGTGTTTAGGCGGGCCTTCGCCACCCTCCTGTGTGGCTCCTATAGGAATCAGTTGCTTAATGTCTTTGTGCGACCAGCTCTTGTAGCAATTGCATTGCAAATCACACACAGTTCCAGAAAAGGTAATTCTGCTTCTCTATTATAATTACAAAGCTAAAATCTAAATCACAGATAAACCTCATTCCTCAATTGCATGTCACTAAGTAGACAAACATTGGATTTCAGCACTGTCCCTGGGCCCATGACCTCAAAGCATGGAAAGAATACAAATGCACGCAGATAAACATGTTTTGTGAACAGCTATAAAGAAGCTTTTTCACACAGAAATCTTCCTCGGGCCTATTAACTAACTAATAGTTTGTAAATAGATTTGAGTTCATGCAAGGCAAGTTACTTTCTGAGCAAGTCGTGTCTTTCACCCTAGAAATCATCTTTGGGATGGGAGATTTGCAGGAAAAGGGGAAAATAAATCTGTTGATGGTATTAATTCCAATAGTAGAGACATACTAGACACAATTGAGACACACTTGCCTTTTTTTTCCTGACATCTTTTTGTTCTCTTTATTCTGCAAGTGAATAAATGACATCAAATCAATTGTGTCCAGTAAATCATTTCAGCAAACCTTAGCATCCATTGCGCATACACATTTATTTTAGCATAAGTAAAATATGAAGCTTGGATGAGTTTGAACATCTTTAAGGTAGCATTGATAGGGTTTTATGTTCTACATGTACTCTTCCCATAGCCTGACTAATTGGGTCTGTGGGCTGAAGTACTTCTAAGCCTTGTAGATTCAATTGGAATAATTCCTATGCAGGTATAGCCATGATTCTAAACTTTATTCATCAATGCATAATTTGGCAACAACTGTTTGCTGGAAGCAGTAGGTAGCTAGAAATGTTATTTCCATTGTTTGCCATTGGAACAATCATCTTGTTTCCCTGGAATTCCGAATTATTTCAGTGGGTTCATGCAAGAGTAGCCTTGGAATGCTTTTCCAAATTATGTCCAATGTGCTCATTTTCATTTATCAAGCAATGGTTCCACTGTGTGTATTTATGTGTGTGTGTGTATATTAAATTGCATCTTTTACATTTATCTTTTAATAGCAAAATTATTTGAAGGAAGGTCTTGCTCATAAAAAAATTATGTTTTCCAGAGGAGGTCTATAACCAGTTTTCATTCTGGCGTGATGTTTTTTCTGAAGAATTTATCTTCTTTCCTGGAATATCCCTGAAGGTAAACTGTTAAGTCTTGACCCCTTAATATTTGAGGGAATTTGTCATGACTTACTTTTAGATTAAGACTAGGGACAGTTTTCCACATTGGGGGTGAGTAGGTGTTGGGTTTTTTTTTTTTTTTTTAAATTAATTTTCTTTTTTATATTCTTTTTTGTGAAAACCAAAAACAAAATATAAACAAAAATCCCTATTTTGAATATTTTGAGCTTGAAACAATGCTGATACAAACTTTAAAATACTGAATTTCAAGCTCAAAGAATTTCCAGAGCACTAAGAGTTTCTAGTTTCTCAGTTGAACCAGCAGTTCTACGGATGGGACATGTTTCATGAAATTTCAGTCTCAAAACAGTAATTCGCAACCACCATCCAAATATCTTCTCCTTAATTTTAATCACCTGGAAAAAAAATCATTATCCATTGGTAAACAATATTCAAAAATTTTCAAACTTTCTTTGGATGA
Source organism: Myanophis thanlyinensis (assembly GCA_017656035.1). Taxonomy (NCBI): domain Eukaryota; kingdom Metazoa; phylum Chordata; class Lepidosauria; order Squamata; family Homalopsidae; genus Myanophis; species Myanophis thanlyinensis. The sequence goes on along the minus strand of JAEANM010018931.1, from coordinate 4,850 downwards.
AATGAACCTCTGTCTAGTCATCCCCAAATTATTTTTGCTTACATTGATATCCCAATTACGAGTGAGCGTTTTTCAGATAACCTAATTGCTCCACTGATAATAATAGTTTTAAATAGGAAAATATTTAAAAGATTAGAAAATGGAAAGAAAAAAGAACCATGAGGTCATCAGTTTGCAGGATCATTTTAAATGGGTGGAATAACATTCTTATGAGCTCCTTCCAGCATGCCTTCAACCATCCCTGTAATCTTCTTGTTTTTGTAATTTCTTATAATACTCTGTGCTCTTTTTCTTCATTTTTGTCCCGAATCTGGGGAGCTTCCACTGCTCCATTTCATTTCCACTATAGCTGCTCTTATCCTAAGGGTGTTGTCTCCTCTTCCCACTGCTTGAATTTGAGGCCTTACCACATTTAATTCATACCCATTTTGATCCATAGGAAAACCATAATGAAAACGGTGGCCAAAAAATACTTGCTCAGCCACTTAATCTAATTTGGGGTTTGTTTGATTGTAAGGAGAGGTTGCTTCAGCCCAAGTTTTCTCCCAAGTGGGGTTCCTGGGCCATAAGCGTCCTTTGCTTTGCTCTTGCATAAGCTAAGTCACAACTGTTTGCTACGGACAATGTGGTGTAATTCAGTTACTCTGCCTCTTCAGGTTGAAAAGGCACTTCACTTTGACTCAATACAATATTTCAAGAATCCTCAAAGCAGTACAGAGTGCTCAGTTCCAAAATGCTCAAGTTCACTTCAAGTTCTCTGCCCCCTTTTTTTCTAATGTTGATATGGAAAACTCTTGATAAACTCCTTCTTTTCTGCCCTGGAAAAACAATTTGTGCTTGTCTGAAAGAACAGTTGGGACCAAAACTGCCAATGGAAGACCCAGAAGAATTCTAGGAATTGAGGCAGGGGGAACAAGTGATATGATAATGAGCATGATTCCAGAGCATTCCTTGATCAGATTGCTGATTTTCAGCCATATGTTTTTCCCCCCCGCAATTTTTAGAAAAATAAACATAAAGAATGGGATGATTAAGCTTCCATGAACTCCCTCTTATCCCCAGAACAAGTGGAAAAAGGCTACCAACTACACCCTTTATGCCTTGAGGGGGCTGTAAAAATTGCATGTAAAAAGGTTGACCGCTTGTGGTTTAAATCCAGACTATTTACGTAATGATTGCAATGGACACGGAAAGAATATCAATGAAAATGTGGAGGAAATGAAAAGTTAATATTTTACTACATCCAAACCCAAATTGTGAATATTCTTAATTGCAGCTGGTTAAAGGAAACTACTTTCATTAGTTATGTTTTGGATTAAAATGGACTTGTTTTAGATAAACAATAGTTTGCTGAATTAATAATCTGCAGTCATTCAAAGCTACAGGGAAAGCCCTTAATAACTATCTTGAACTTGTGTTGGAAAGGATGGGGCATATTACTCGCTGCCTTTCTGGAGCTGATTTCTGCCTGACAATCAGGTCCTTCCAATTAAATCAGGTGCACTCCGGCTTATAATTCTTCAATATTAACTGGGAAAGAAGAATGTTGTAGTGCAATAACTCTGTATAATAACAGTATAAATAATTGGCTATAAAACAGTTGCAGCTACCACTGCAGCTAGAAGATAAATACTTGGAGGATTCTTAGATTGTACATTATTTATTGTTTAAGCAAGAGTTGAAGGCGTGTGCTGCACTACAACTCTCAACAGCTCAACTTAACTAGTGATGTGGTCTGCTGGAAGATGTAGTTCAATATCTGAACTTGCAAGTGGTTATTTACCAGCAAGTTTTCTGAACCAGACCTTGCTCATTGTTGGAAAAAGACTTCTGTCTTCAGTTAGCAGGCACATAGGCATACAGGGGCATTCTCTCCCTCTCCCTTTCTCTCTTTGTCCTTCCCCTCCCAAGGGGATGAGCAATATAAGTGCCATTGAGGCCAGGTAGGTTATGGTCTTATCTGTGTGCAAACTATTCCTCTTTTTGTTGTCAGCCCACTTTGGAAAGTAGTTCATATTCATTCTGAGTAGAAGGTTTCATCTTTATTGAATCTCTGTGTCGTTAAATTAGATTAGAATCCTCTCTGTTTCAATATATTGCTATTTTTATGATTTGATGTTCCTGCTATTTAATTAGAACATGTATAGTCCGGTTAATAATAGGTTATGAAGGTTGCTGAGAATCAGTTGGGATTGGAGTAGTTTATAAGACGGGTGAAACAAAAAATATATATAAATTCTTCATGTCATGGGAAACACTCATTGTATTGGTGAGTTTTGGGGATTATTTTGTAATACTACAATTCAATTCCCTCATAAAAATATATCGAATCATGCCTACAAAGGCTTAGTTAATCTTTAAAGTGCAATTAGAATGTAGTTGCGTGGTGTAACAATTATTCAAAAAGTGTGTGTAATCTGAGTATAGAAATGGGGTTGTGTGGCAAACTGGAAGTACCTATGTAACTTGCATTTCCATTTTCTCTTTGGAAATTGTTCAATATCTTAGCAGAGGTACGACAGGAATAAAAAAAAAACAAAAATGAATGTAATCTTCTGGCAAAAGGACTGTACTAGTCTGGGTGCATATCAGGTCTAATATCGTTTATCTTGAAAAGCAGGTTTTGATTTAGAGTTTTATAATTGGATTCTACTTCCACCATATCATCTTACCTCACATGTATAGCTTGGCTTTGTTTATGATAGGTTAGAGCAGTGTTTTCTCAAGCTTGACATCTTAAAAAATGCATAGACTTCAATTCCCAGAATTCTCCAACCACTAGGCTGGCTGAGAGATTCTGGAAGCTGAAGTCCACAAGTCTTAAAGTTGCCAAGTTTGGAGATCCCTGGTTTAGAGTATTACTTCACAAATGAGGTAGCTGGGCTCCCAGAACAGTAAATGCTGCTGGTGGTTTTCAGATTTAGATTCCTGATTTCCCAACCCTTCTCCAGTTCGTTCCATCCATCCATCCATCCGACACATGACTCTGGACTTTAATTAAAAAATATAGAGATGTTAACATATTCCGTAGATTCGCTTTTTACTCTGTGTGCATATTGGTTGACTTTAGAACAAATTATAGATGTTACATTTGAGTTTACAGCCACTTAAAAAAAATAACAAAGATTTATTTAATCTCTAGGATTTTGAAGAAGGTTGTTTCTTGCTTACAAAATGTGGAGCCATTCAAGACACACCACAGCAAATCTTTGTCACAGAGAAAGGAAATACAGAAATTACTTTCTTGAGTGATATGTTTAAGCCATTTGTAGAAGGTTATCAGGTATGGGTTTTTCAACATTCTTTTCACTAGTGGTCATCTCTGTTGTTGGGAGTGATTATAAATATTACATGTCAGCCCTGAGCTTCTATCTTTAACTCTTGTTGTAAATATATTGTCTCCAATTCCAATAGTTTTTGTGTCTGTAATGCAAATATGCTTTCTGAGCATAAAAACGAAGAAGAATCTCAAAGCCCATCTTGAAAACAAGATTACAGAGTTTTACAGATAAGCAAGAAACAAACCAAAAAAATAGTGATAAAGTGCAAATATTATATCTAACATTAAATGTCTGGCAAGTAAAGAAGTCTTTGCCCAGCAATTAGAATTTATCAAGTTAGATGGAGAGAACAGGTAGTTTTGTTACTTTTCAGATGGCTGAGTCTTTAATTCTCACAATTTCATGCTGTGCTGTCTAGGTTTGGAGCTTAACTCCCAATACTACCAGGGAGCCACCATGTGTACTATCATGACTATATTTGAAGCTGTTCAGGGCTTTAAAGGTTAAATTTAAGTTGATTTATTGAATGATAACCTCTTCCCTCCACTACTACCATTTTTCTAATTTAAGCAAGGCAACTTTAGTGTTACCAATGTGCTCTAATTGATTAGCACAGATATATATATATGTTCAAAGGAAAATGAAACATGCACACCCTTTTATGTAAGATTGCATCACCTCACTAAGCGGATATTTTAGATATAATTGAGCATTATTATATTATAGGATTACAATGTATCCATGATGCAGTGAAATGAATATTGAATGGAAAGACCGAAGTCATCTTACCAAGCCTCTTTCGATCGGTCTTTCTGGCTTTTTACTTATCCTTATATCACTCATGACACAGACAGTTCCAGTTCTTGCTTACAAAATGCTTTGTAACATAAAATTTCCAGAAACAGATTGAGGTATACAGTATGGGGAAATTTCCATTCAAAGAAGAAAGGAAAAAAAATATTTTTACTGGGAATATATTTTTTTTTTTTTAAATAAGCTCTTAACCACCAACTTCAACTCTTTCAAATACAGGGAAGCATTTTTCAGCTCAAATGTTTTCAGTTTTGTTGTAAGCCTATCTTCCCGTGAAAAGAACAGTGGCTATTTTGTGATGTGCTTAGTAACACCAATGTAAATATCAATTTAAAATGTTTTTCTTTCTTAGATAATCTGCAAATACCTTTTTAATGAAACAAATGAAGCCTTTACTGAGAAGCACTTTGTACTTGGAGTCCGAAGCCTTGCTTCCCAGCTTCTGGAGACAGGTGTGGGATTTGGAGATTACAGTGCTATGCTGATGTTAGCTCTTACATAAGAAGGACGGCATTTTTCATTGTCCCCATTCCTCCTGTTTAGGGAGCACTCAGTGTTATGAGGTCTTGTCTTCGGATATGCAGAAAAATGCTTTGGCTGCTTTTGTGCGACTAGGCATGGTGGACAGAATGAAAACGTGAGTATATATCTGGAACTCAGTGAAGAAGCTGAATTATTACATATTACACCTCTCCTACGCGAGCTACACTGGCTCCCTGTGGCCTTCCGGGTGCGATTCAAGGTGTTGGTTCTTAC
>JAEANM010018930.1:0-12505 GCA_017656035.1 Myanophis thanlyinensis | reverse complement strand
TACTCCTTTCCTTATTGTTAATGGGCTTGTAAGTTCCCCATTTATTATTACCCTTGCATTCTGGGAAGAGTATATGGGCTCTTATCATATTTTCAAATCTACTTCTAAATTTCAACTCTTGCCGAATCATGAACTGCCAGTTTACCTTATCGAAGGCCTTTTGGGCATCCAGAAAAACAAGGGCCAGCCTTGTTTCTCTGGGTATGCTTCGTAATACTCTAATATATTTATTACCACTCTTATATTATTCTTTATTTGTCTCATTGGCAGAAATCCGTTTTGGTCTGGATGTATTTTTGCATTTAATTATGTCTTCAATTTTTCTGCCATGATATTCATAAATATTTTGTAGTCCGCGTTTAATAATGAGATTGATCTATAATTTTTTTATCTGTGTAGCCTCTGTACCTTCTTTAGTGAAATGTATGCCTCTCTCCATGAAGGTGGTATTTTTGCATCTTTTAATACTCCATTATAAACTCTTAGCAATATCCACTCAATTGATTCCCCTAATGTTTTATAGATTTCTCCTGGAAGTCCATCTGTTCCTGGCGTTTTATTATTATTTTGCTTCTGAATTGCTTCCTTTAACTCTTCTATTGAGATATCCCTATTTAGCACTGTTCTTTGCTCTTCCGTTAATGCTGACATATTTTCTCCTTGTAGATAGTAGTTAATTTTCTCTGTCACTTTTATTAAAGCCAAGTGATTATAGTGTAAGCAAAGCCAGATCTTAATATTCCCATGTAAATCCAGTGATTTTCCCTTCTCCCAGGCCCTTTCTCTTTGGTCATTTTTTTAATGTCCAATGGTATTCAAACTAGGTATTTTGGTAATAGTTCTAATGTTTTGTACCTCTTTGGTGAGTGTTTGCTTTCCATTCCCTTGCCTGTGTCCTTGGATTTCTCGGTCGTTGTCTCTGGTTGGCATTTCTGGTTCCTATTATTTCCCCTCCCTATAGTTCCCCTGCCCCCTTTTTATGGCAGGATGCCTTCAAAGTGAAGCAAAGCTGAAGCAGTTTAATGCCAGATCTGTCTCGATCAGATCCCAAGAAATGAAGACCCTGAATCTATTGTTGTTGAAAACAGGTAGCTTTTACTGGGATATGAAACAAATGCAGAGAAAGAGAAAGCAAGGTCTGGGAAAATTGCAGGAAATTGTACATATCAAAAGAATCCCCCAAACCCTTCCCCCAGGGTCTGATGAAGATCGTCCAATCCTAAATTCTCAAAGGGTCATGAGGCAGGCATCTGCAGGTGTTGGTGACTGTTACTTCTCCGGGACAGTTGGCCTTCAGCAGGGATAAACATGATCAAAACATTCAAGGGCCTCTACACACCAGCACTCTACCCCCCCCCCCCATATCTCCCAGCTCCCCCTCCCCCGTTACTGTGGCAGCTGATAAGATTAAATCTTCAGCAGAAGAAAGTAGAAACTTGCAGGCTGACATTCAGGCCCCCTGCAGCAGGGATGTTAGTCCTGGAGAAAAAAAACACAACAGAAGGGAGTGAAACATACAGTTGAAACATCCATTGAATTATGGTTTATCAGGGTTCTTAAAATGAAATGCATGGAGCAACTTGGGAGTGTGGACATTACGAGCGTCTATGTCAAGATTCAAAAGGATATTTTATAGGGATGGGGGTGATGTTTCCATTTTATATTGTACAGGCCAGTTTATACAGAAAACTTCAGGCATATAAATCTTGACACATCCCCACGTTTATGTTGCAAGGTCATTGAGAGGGAAAAGGGGGAGTTAGAAATGGAACCTTCTTATGTTGTTTTCATTCCATAACTTTAGTTCCCATGAGAATTTCTTTTTGCCGCTTGGCACCTGTGGAGGGAAGTGTCTTCCGAAGTCGTTGGACTCCTTTTTGAAATGGTTGGACAGTAATTAACATGTGATAATTAGTGGGGTGGAACTTTGGTTTTACTTGGGTGAAGAAATCCTGGAAGCTTTAGATTCGGGATTCTACAGATCATACCAGTACAATGTTTTCAATAAAATCTTATTCTTTGGACTTTGCTTCTTTGGAATTCTGATTACATTGACGATGTTGTGTGGAACCCTGACATTATCCCGAATCTCTCAAAGGAGGAAAATCCGCCCAACTCGGCAGCCGGTGTCTTGAGCCCCGGGCTCTCCCGTAGACTGGGGTTGCGAAAGAGCTCAAGGAAGATGGAAAAGAAAACCACCACTGCCACGGGTTCGCCTACGGGAGCAGCGGCTGAGGCCCTTGACAAGTCTGCCAGACTGATTGAGACGACGTTGACCGCCATCGTGGAGGCTTCAGGCATGGAGCCTGAAATCTTACAAGGAGCCTGACCGAAAGGGCAATTGGTTTGGTCGAGCACTTCGGGGGAAATGCCTCGACCAGCTCCAGAGGCTGGAATTTACCCGGCGCCTCAATCGGCAGGTGCCTGGAGAGAGAGAGAGAGAGTGAGAGAGAGAGCTTTGAGGCAGTGGAGACGAGAAGCCGATACATCTCACCTTCCGCTAGAGCTGTCTCCATGGGGAGCCTGCAGGAGCAGTTGGAGCATGTGTATCTGGGGAGCGCATCCCCTTACCAGGGCACGCAGTCTGCTGAGTGGGTGCTTCAACCCCCAAAATTCTCCTTCGCCCCACAGGCCGGTGGGGGACTAGCGGTTGGAGCAGCGCAATACGGGCCTGGCCCAGGCCAGAGGGGTTCCCTGCCCAGCTCGCCAGCCGCAGCAGCCAGAGCAAGAAGCCCCCGACTGCGGCTGGCTTCGGCCACCCCAGCGCCGGGACCGGGACCCACAGGACGATGGCAAGGGCCTCAAAAAGGGGCAAAAAAGTGAAAATTACATATTAAAAGTTTCCCCAGATCCCTTCTCCCAGGGTCCTAGGATAAATGTCCAATCCTCATCCTGCATAGTGTCATGTGGAGAACAGATGCAGGAGTTTTTAATCTTTTGCAGTAAAGGGATGGTTGGCCTTGACCAGGCGTAAACATCTCCACTCAGCAAGGCAGCATTCTTGAGAACAAGCCTCCCTTTTGATTCACATGGATCTCTTCACACCAGCTCACTTCCCAAGCCCCCTTCCCAAGCTCCCCCCTCCCCGTTACTATGGCAGCCAGTGGCATGTAAGCATCAAGGGAAATTCAGGGACTAACAAATGGCTTCTTTATAGAATCAAAGAATGCTAACTTTCAAGTATATACAATTTGGCTGCAACCCAATTGAGACCATCTCACATAGTACAATGTGTTTGGTGATTTTTAAAACATTCATCATTGATTAAGGACTCTTTCAGCACCACTAGTAGGTTGTCAGCTATCTTTGGGGTAGATTTTTTCTGAGCCCTGGTGATAGCAGAGGCTGAGAGTTGATTGGAGGAGATGACTGGGCTAATGACTTCAGTTTGGGAGCTATTAGATTGAGGCAGCAGGGAGAGGGCATTGGCTAAAAAGTTTTCCCCCACAGGAAGATAGTAGAATGTGAAATTAAATTGGTTAAAGTATTGAGCCCCTTATACTTGTTTTGGGGATAATTTTCCAGGTATTTTCAAAGCCTTCATATTTTGAAGGGAGGCTTACTCCTTTTCAGAAGGTATCTCCACATGAGGAGGGCCAAAGCATGACGTAAGCCTCCTTTTCCCAGACTGCCCATCGATGCTCAGCATTGGATAGTTTTCTAGAGGTGTAAGTGCATGCCTGCAATGTCTGTGGATTGTTTTTCTGGAGTAGGCAGCCCCAACTGCCATGTCAATGCATTGGCTTGGATAACAAATGGGGTGTTTGGATCTGGATGTTTCAGTACAGGTTTGGATGTGAACAAGCATTTGAGTTTCTCAAAAGCTGCTTGGCATTCCAGTGTCCATTTGAGGGGTTGGGTTGGCTTCAGCTTTCCCTGTCCCTTAATCTTTAGGAGGTTAGTGATTGGTAGCACTATTTGGGCGAATGATGGGATGAATTACTGATAGAAATTGGCAACTACCAGGAAGCTTTGGAGCTATTTTCTGATAAGTAGGGTTTCTCATTCTAGTACTGCTTGCAGCTTTTCAGGGTCCATCTCCATCCCCTCGTGCGAAATGCAGTAACCCCCAAATAGTCAACCTTGTTTTTGTGGAACTCACATTTGGAGAGTTTTGTGTATAACTGAATAGCACACAGTTTTTCCAGCATCCCTCTAACCAGTTTCACATGTTCCTCCATAGTTTGTCTAAAGCAAAATATCATTGAGATAAACTTTATATAATTATAATTGTTCATTCAGGACTTTGTTAATTGCATGTAGACTGCAGGCACCCTTGGTGCCGAAGGGTAGGACTCAGAACTGAAAAAACCCTAAGGAGCAATTGAAGGCTGTTTTCCACTCATCTCCTTCTTTAATACATACTCAGTAATATGCTTCCCTTAGATATCATTTGGTGAAGATGTTCTCCTTGGCTAGTTGGAAAAGCATGTCCTTTATCAATGGCAATGGGTAGATGTTTTCAATGCTAATTGCATTTAACCCACAATAATCTACACATAGACAAAGGGATCCACCCTTTTTCTCCTAAAACAGTATGGCTGCTGTCATACAAAACTGGAAATTGGAGGATAGACCAACTATTGAGATGTTCATAGATAAAATCCTAGATTGTGCAGAAATTGATAAATTAATGAAAAGATGAAAGGAAAGATGAGAAAGAATACTATGTGGTCTGGAATAAATTGTATATATGGATAGATAAACTATAATGTATAATGAATGTAAATAGTTTTATTGAATATATGACACAGTATGGTTGAAATGTTTATCATCTAAATATTAATAAATACCAATAAAGAATTTTTTTTTAAAGAATGTGCGGAGGCTTCAGCTGCTACTGAGTCATCCAACTGGCAAAATGTTATCAGGACTATGAGTTCCCTGAGACACATCCTCAGTTTTTCCACTATTCTAGGACTGGCTATAGTCAATCAACCTCTTTGACTATGTACACATTCTTTAGATGTAACTCATACTCCATGGGGCATTGGGCACTTCCACAATGTCTGATCTTATGGGATGAACAGAGACAAATGCAGAAAGATTATCCTATAAATACAAGGCCCAAATCCATGCAAGATTTTATAGATGACAACTGGTCACTTCAATTGTACCAATTGTAACAGAACATACAGCTGGTCCAGAATTTGACTGCAAAAACAGTTTGGGGTTCATCACAGTATTGTCAAGAGTCCCACTGGGTTAGACAGTAAAAGAAACTCCTGGGACATTTTTTTTTTTTACCATTTTTTACTTTACTGAAAATTCCATACGGGTACAGAAGTAGAAAAGCCAGTTCTAACTATTTTGTGCATAGGAAAACAGCATAGGAAAACCTTCTCTCTTCCCCCTGGACCTTCCATTGTCCCCCAGTCATTTGCATTCTCTTTGTTTTGGGAACAGTTTATCTGCTTTGAATGTTCTCAGCTGATGACCTTAGGGTGCTGAGTCCTTCTCAGGCTTCCAATTGGCATACTTGCTTTCCACATTTCTCTCCCAAGCCTCCCTTACATTCCGATATATTCCCTCCCCACTCCTATTACTGTTGTCTGGTTGTGAACGGGGCTGTGTAGCAAGTCAACCATGGCAAGTATGCTTGTAACACACCTCCATTCTATGAGCTGCACTGATTACTAGTGGGCTTACAAATAATCAGTACAGCTCACAGAACTGAGATTTTATAAGCATACTATGATGCAGCCAAAACTGTTTTTGCAGTCATACCCTAGACCAGTGGTGGCGAACCTTTTACTTACCAAGTGCCAAAAAGTACACGCTTTGCATGTGCCATCCGCACTTGCATGTGGCTCCTCCACGGGTGCTGCATGTGCAACCACACCATCTGTGTGTGCATGCGCAGGAGAGCTCTGAAGACCAACTGGATTTCCTGCTGCAATCGTGCGCATGCATGGTGGAGGCCCAAAGATCAGCTGGGTCTCTGCAATCGTGCATGCGCAATAGCATGTGCATGCTCAGCTGGAGGTAAGTTGGCTGACAGCTTGTGTGCCCAGCAAGATGGCTCTGTGTGCTACCTGTGGCACCCGTGCCATAGGTTTGCCATCACAGCCCTAGACCAACTGTATATTCTCAGTGGTCCTCAAGAGCAGCAAAAATAATTGCAACAGGTAATTGTTCTCTTGGATGGTTAGGGTAGCCATCTTCTCTGACATAAACATGGCAAAGGTAATTGCTCTGATGCATTGTTATTTCTTCTTGTCTTACAGTGCACTCTCAAGACAGCTTGTTGGAAATCACCTACCCATCAGGTGCCCTGCCTATTCTGTGTGATCCCACTACCCCTATGCCTGGGGACACCCACCTTCTTCAGCTTGACAACAGCTTCTCCAATGTTTCCAGTTCTCTGGGCAGCCCTTTAGGTAGGAGTGACTGTTTGGTGAAGCTGGAATGCTTCCATTTCCTTCCTAGTACGGACCCTCCTTTGGGCAGCCTGGAGCTCATCAAATTTCATGAGTCTGGTATTGCCTCTGAGTACGAATCCAACATGGATGAGAGTGAGGAGTGGGACTCATGGGCCCAAGAGGAGCCACGTCACCTGCTCAATGTTCTGGACAAACAGGGGCTAGGAGATAGCCTGGAAGATGAGGTTGCCCTTTGAAAGGAAAATGAAATATCTTAGGTCTGATTATATCTGAAATGATGTTTACATTTCTTCTTAAAAGGTCTCAGCAAGCATGTCTATTTCTATTCTCTCTTCTGAGTACAGATTCTTCCTGTGAAAGAGTGAATCTTTGGAGGAATCATAGTTCCTGGTCCACACTGTTAGGCCACTTGAAAAACTGTTCTTTTTCTACTGACAGAACAAGTATTACCTCAGATGTCCCACATCTCTGATCTTCTATCACTTTACAGCATTGGCATCTAAAAAATTTAGCTTTCTTTTAGAAAAGCAATTTTGAGAATGAAAGGATAGTATTGAAAGTGCTTGGATAAAAACCCAAAGCCAGCAATGGGAGTGAAGAAGTTACTAGAGGTCTGGAAGCATCTCTTCAGTGTACAATATTTCCCTTTGCCTCTCCCTATAAATGTGAGAAACAGAATAAATTATGCAAGTCAAGCAATGTATTTTTCATTTGTCTGATTTGCAAAATGCCATTAGGAAAGCAAACATGTTGCATACAATGTGTTTGACTCTGGTATAGAATTGCTTTGTTTATATTGTGCTGTCTTCTATGGGTAGAATATGTAGAGTCCTGTTCTTAGCCAAAACTTTTCAACTTTCTGCCTTTCCTGTTTAAGCCTCCCTATATAATCTTAAGAAAAGGACCAGTAACCGCCTTATGTCTGTGAACTTTGAAGAAAATGGCTCAGCTTTGAACAAATTGCATTTGGATAAATTATTTAACCTGACATCCATGCTCTTTTGGAATTTGAACCTGGTCATTCATGAATACATTCTAGAAAAGGTTCCCCCAATTCCAAAAGAATAGCTATAATGTTTTGTCTTTGGAGTAGGAAGTCCTTGTCAAATCAGTTTCTCCATCATCCATCCCAAACAAATGCAGACTATGTGGCTAGTCTAGTTTAGTTTACCCCTTAGTAAACCATCTCATGGGAATGGTTCCAATTTAACATGTGTAAATATATCTACTATCTTTCATTTGGTCACTTGCTGCAATGCATGAACCCAGCTGTATCTTTGATGCAATGAGGTTTAGCATAGCCAATTACCTATGTCTTCTCCACATGATAGATTCTATCCCATATAACTGGATGCTGCTTATCTAGTAAAAACTCTGCTCTTAATAATTGCGTGGCTATGTCATTTGCATATAGCCCAAATACACACGTGGCCTTTATGTCTGCAGTGGATGTGGAAAAAAGGTTAAATTAGTATGTGAAGTTCCTTTCTAGCTTGTATTTTAATTCAAATGATAAATAATGTTGTTTAGTGCTTTATGTTATGGCAGTGTGATAAATTTATCTGAATCTGTCCTTTGAAATGTACCGATATTAACTTCTTAATCATTAGCAGTTAAAATATTTTCTGCGTGATATTATGATTACTGCTTGGGAATTAAACTATAAAGCTTGATGTCTCTGATGTCCAGAGCTGAAGAAGCTTCTTGGATGAGAAATGAAATGTCTTCAAAGAAAAAACAGAAAGTCCAGTTGCCTCCTGAAAAAGTACTTTGGGGACACTGTAGAGCTTGCCTTTGTTCAGAAATACTTTCTGCAAAATGGATCCCTAGATTTTTAGTTTTGATTGTAGTAACTTTAAGGAATACAGTACTTAGTTAAAGCTGCAGAAGATTTAGGCAATACCAGATGACAGGAAAAGAGTTATTGTGGTTTCAATTTACAAAAAGAAGAAAAAAGTGGATCCAATAAACTACAGACTAATTAGCCTGACATAAATAGTTGGGAAAAGTCTAGAAAAGATAATCAAGCACTGCATTTGTAAGCATCTAGAAACAAGCAAAGCTATTACTAGAAGTCAACATGGGTTGACTGCATCACGACCAGCTGGATATATATCGGCCCTCAATGTCTAGTCCTCAGTAGAACTGCATCTAAATGGAGGGAAACAAGCAATGGAGAACCTCAAGATTCTGCCCTAGGCCCAGTGTTCAATAACTACATAAATGATTTAGAAGGAGCTCATAGAATTTGCAGATGACATCAAGTTGTGACGAATAGCTAACACTTTTAAGAAGATAGACTCAAAATTCAGAAGGATCTTGACATACTTGAAAGCTAAGTCCTACCCAACAAAATGCAATTCAGTGGTGAGAAAAATAAGGCCCTACACATAGACAAGAAAAATCAAATGCCCAAGTATAAAATAGATTGTACCTGGCTCGACAGTAGTAACCATGAAAATGATCTAGGTGTCCTAGTAGACCGCCATTTAAATATGAGCCAATGGTATGCTACAACTGCCAAAAAAGCTAATGCAGTTCTAGGTTCCATCAACAAAGGGATAGTTTCAAGATCACATAAACTGTTAGTATCACTTTATACTGCACTGGTAAGACCATACTTGGAATACAACCTCTAGTTCTGTTCAGCATAATGGAAAAATGTCGAGACCCTAAAAATGTGCAGAGAACCGCAACAAAGATGATTAGGAATTGGAGGTTACATATGTATTGCCTCTATCTATGTTTTCGTAGATTTTCACGGGTACAGGTATCTAGGTCTAGGTGTGTTTGGATCTTTTCCCGTGTAAGATTGATAGTATCTTGGCGATGTTTTGGCAAGGTCCCACTCGCCATCCTCAGGCTGGAGTTTTCTGCTTCATGCTAGTGTGAGGAAAAGACCCGAACACACCTAGACCTACATACCTGTACCCGTGAAAATCTACGAAAACAAATATCATACCATTATGGCGAGGAAACCTTCTGACTAACCAGGACCTACAAGAAACTTGAAGTTCAAAGAGCCACTATCCTATGTGACCTCACATTCCTTCGCAATTGCCGAGACAAAAAAGTGATCCCCACATGCTTCCAACTCAAATTCCATTCCAAAACCTCAGACACTGACAGGATCCTGAAAAGAACGGAATTATCCCTAATCAGAAACAAACTCCACAAGAAAAGATTCCTATTAGACCAAACCAACAGGGACCTACTCACTCTCCACCTCAAACTCAGTAACAAAATGCACCCAGCACTCTGGGACAAATCCAAACAACTATCCTTCTGGAGAGCCGAAACAAAAACCTCCCACAAAACAGACACACACACCAGCAAACTCCAGACTGGAAAAAAGCCAGAAACCCAACTCTCCCACATAACAACACATGAAACAAACAGTACACAACATATCAGACAGAACTCTTACCATAGCAGAAACCAATGTCCTTTCCAAAGGATTCAACTTTGCAGTCGCCCCCAAACACATACCCAACGAAAATTAGACTTGAAGTCACCAACATCCTCTGCTCCAGCAACCCATCCAGAAGCAACCTACACAGAGAAGGACAAAAAGCACTCACCAAACCTGAGGAAAGACAACAACATAATCATTTTCCCAGCAAACAAAGGCAACACCACAGTCATAATGAACACATCGGACTACCATTCCAAACTATCCAACCTACTTCAAGACCCTGCTTATAAACCTCTAAACACTGACCCCACTACCTACCTGGAAAAAACCACCAAATCCAAAATAAAAGCCTCTCCCATCAGTGAAGAAATCCAACAGAGAATCATCCCCAGAGAAAAATTATCCAGATGCCCTATGCTCTATGGCCTCCCCAAGATACACAAAGAAGGAATACCACTCAGACCCATAGTCAGCTCCATAGGCTCACCTCTACAGAATCTTGCCACATTTCTCACCAAACAATTCCAACCCTACACAGAATCCATCACCTCACACATACAAAACTCTCTCCACTTCATAGAAACAATAAAGAAACAAAACCTACAACCCAGCGACCTACTCATGAGCTTCAATGACATTGTCAAATGTCCTTTTTGGATCTTGATAGTCATATCCCTCTTCAACCAAGTACCCATCAAAGAAGCCTTGACAGCCATCCCAAACCAATATAGCCCCCCCAAACATGTCCTAGATCCACAATGGACAAAGATACAAACAGATAGAAGGAGCACTTATGGGATCACCCCTCTCACCTGTCATCGCTAACTTATACATGGAGCACTTTGAAACCAATGCCCTAGACAAATCCGAACAAAAACCCAAACTCTGGATCAGATATGTAGATGACACTTTCATAATTTGGCCACATGGAAAAGAAAAACTGGACAACTTCCTCACACACCTCAACAACCTACACCCCAAAATACAATTCACCATGGAAACAGAAACCAACAACCAACTTCCCTTCCTGGATGTCCTAATTTACAAAAAATCCAATGGCTCCCTAGGACACACCATCCACTGGAAGAAAACACACACCAGCCGTTACTTAAACGCACAATCCCATCACCACCCTGCACAGATCAACTCCGTAGCCAAGACCCTCATCTCCAGAACCAAATGCCTAGCCGACAAAGACCACCTGAGAACAGAATTACACACCCTCACTAATGTATTAATTTCTAACAGATTCCAAAGAAACACAATTACCAACTTAATCCGAAGAGAGACACCCCCCAAAAACCAAGACACAGAACAAGACAACGGTATCGCCCTCCTCCCCTATGTCAAAGGCACCACGGATAAAATTAACAAAATTCTCCACAAACACAATATCAAGACAGCCTTCAGCACTGACCAAAAAATAGCCAACATCCTAAGAAACTCCAAAGACAAGATCCAGCTAGAAAACGAAGGAGTTTATGAAATACTGTGTAACAATTGCCCAGTGGCAATTGGACAATTAGACAAACCAACAGAATAAATGCATGCATCGCAGAACACAAGAATGCAGTAAGAGAAGAAGAAAACACTTCCTCCCTCTTCCAGCACCTTAAAGCCACAGGACATGAAATTAATTTCGAGAGAAACAAATTAATCTCCAACACTGAACACTTCAACAAGAGAATAATCAGGGAAGCCATCAAAATAAAGAAACACTCCCATAACATGAATAAACGTGACAATACCTGCTGCCTATCAGACATCTGGAAACTGGCCCTCACCAATAAACGAGTCCCAGCCATGAAAACCAACATCGGACCCAAAACTACACAAGCCACCACCACCAATCCCCCTCACCAGACCAAAACCCAAACCCATTCTATAAACAAAAGACGACCACTATCCAGAAACCAGACCACAGCCGCATCGCCAGCTGTCACACACCCCGACCCCAAAACCAAACAGATCGACACATGCCAAGAACACAAACCCAGACCTCAAACTTGAAGCCAAACCAAAACCTGGAATGCTACCTCACAGCCACCTGCCCAGGACATCACATCACAAAACTCAGGAAATCACACCACAAGAACTCAAGAAGTTACAATACAACAAACAACCCAGGAGATCACAGCACAAGACCCAGGATACCACAACAATAGGTCATCAACACAGCCCATTTCCCAAGCCATTACAACACAGGAGGCTGATAGACAAGAGACCACAACACAACAAACGACCCAGGAGATTATAACACAAGACCCAGGATATCACAACAATAGAACTTGCAAGATTATCACACAACCCATTACCCAGGCCGTTACAACACAGGAGGCTGACAGACACACAGCCAATATCTCAGCCACACATGATCCTCCGAAAAAGCCAACCAATCTGCTAACAACAACTCCATCAACCAATCAAGAAATAACAACACGGCCAACCAGTCCAGAACACCAACCCCCCCTACCAGTATTTATAGAGAGACGGCAACTCTGATCATGCTTTGCTCGTACTAGCACGAAGCAGAAAAACACCAGCCTGAGGATGGCAAGTGGGGCCTCACTGAAACGTCACCAAGATATTATCAATCTTACATGGGAAAAGACCTGAATACACCTAGACAGACAGACAGACAGACAGACAGACAGACAGACAGACAGACAGACAGACAGGCAGGCAGGCAGGCATGCATGCATGCATG
>JAEANM010018929.1:0-12506 GCA_017656035.1 Myanophis thanlyinensis | reverse complement strand
CCTATTCTGGCCCGGCCCCTCTGTCAAATTTTAGAAACCATTGTGGCCCGCAAGTCAAAAAGTTTGCCCACCCCTGTACTAACTTAATAACTGCAGCGATTCACTTAACAACAGAGAGCTGTTAAGAACTGGGGCAAAATTCATTTAAGAATTGTCTTGCTTAGCAACAGAAATTTTGGGCTCAACTGTGTTGTAAGTTGAAGGCTACCTGTATAAAATCCATGGGCAATTTCTCCTTGAAAGCATCTAAACTTATCACTGTGTCACAGGAATCAACACTGGAGGTAAAGGAAGAGGAGGATTTAGCAGGCCTGAAGGTCACACAGGAGGCCAAAGCTTGCAGGTTGCCATCCCATCCTATTGAGAGAAACAACTGATCCCAATGCAGAGATAAAAGGACCAAGAACTGCTGGTAGGACAGGCAGCTCCCCAATATAAATTCTATATGCATAAGAAATAAACTACATACCTGTCTAGAAATACAAATCTCAAAGCAATATGCATGTGGTGAGTTAAATTTATGCTATATGAAAGGAAGCTGGAAGTGCAGGCCTTGTATTTGCCCACTCCCTACCCCCTTGAAAATAATGTCCGAGCCTTGCTCACAGAATCCCCAAGTGGGTTTGGAACCTTAAGGTCCTGCAAGACCTTCATGAGATTCTGGGAAGAGTTTAAAGACAAACCAAAAGCTCAAGCACAACCAGGGACATCCATACAATTTTGCCAGAAGAATAGCAATCACATCCCAGTTATTGAACTTTTGATTTGCTTGGTTGAAACATCAGCCTCCTATTGGGTAATTAGAATTGTGTAATTCTAGTTTTAATGTTTGTATGCTGAAATCTTTAATTTTCCATTTAAAACAGCAATGTTTCTCAACCGTGGCAACTTTAAGATGTGTAGCCTTTAACTTCCAGAATTCGCCAGCCAGCACTCTTCTTAAAATTGCCAAGGTTGAGAAACATTGACTAAGAATGTTTTTCTAGGACTGTAATTGGTACATCCAAGTTTGTGAAATTCATAAATTTGCATAAATAATTTATAGTGATCACAATTTAATCCCCCCCCCCCCAAATTTCCTAGCATTAAAGCATTGTCTCTTAATCAGGGATCCTGTGATTATTTTTTCTTAACCAACTGGTCCCATAGCCTGTAAAAGTTTGAAAATCCCTGTTGTAATGTCCTAAAGGTGCTTTTATAAGAGGCAACGGGATTTTTTTTTTCCCCTTGAGCATCCAAGAGCTAATGTAATAGACTTAAAAGTTTGCTAGAGGTGGAAGAAAATTGGGCTTAGATGCCATATCAGTTGCAATTCAATACAAATGAATCAAATGGGGAAAAATGTTATCTGAGACTTATCCCCACTGATCTCAGAGATTAGGAAGCAGATGTGAGATGGCAGTGGAAGCCTTTAAAACGGTTTTCCCAAACAGGATATCTGGTTGTGTTGGAGTTCAATTTCCATAACTCTCAGCTGGCATCGGCAAAAGATGATGTTAGCTATAAATGGCAGAAGTCAAAGTCTGGTGGGTACCCAGTTGAGAAAGGTTGCTTTGAAAATCATCTAAAATTAAGTCAATGAAGCTTCTCAGTCATCTAGGTAGAGTTGTCTGGAAGCTGAGTCGTGGCAATTGGACTTCTTTTTGGTTTGAAACAATTCACTGTTTATTCAAGTCTTATCTAACCCAAGACTGAAGAAGCTATTTGGATAAGCAGCAAAGGAAACAAGTCCAGTTGCCATGACTCAATTTCCAGACATCTAAAGTTAAATAATTATGCAGGAAAATCAGAAGCAGAGTCAAAACAGTTATCTGATACAATTAAAAGCTGAAAAGGAAGCCTCCAATACAATTAAAAATGGAAAAGAAAGCCTCCTTCTGTACCAGATCCAAAATCTTATTTCTCTTAATGACTAATTGCTTGACCCCTGAAGAATTATTACTATACAGTATTCAGATAATGAATGGGAACAATAGAAA
This sequence comes from Myanophis thanlyinensis, assembly GCA_017656035.1. Lineage (NCBI taxonomy): Eukaryota > Metazoa > Chordata > Lepidosauria > Squamata > Homalopsidae > Myanophis > Myanophis thanlyinensis. The sequence goes on along the minus strand of JAEANM010018929.1, from coordinate 10,527 downwards.
TATTGTAGCTATGTTGCATTAACTTTAATGGTCAGGAAACTTTCTTGAAGAATAACTGAAAGAAATGAAATCAACAAGACGATTCTGTTCTAAATTTATTGTTTTACTGAAGCTTCCTTTAAAGAAAATGCTGGACCAACTGTGCCAATGCAACTTTTTAAATAGGTCAGACCATCAGGAATAGAACTGGAAGACAGTTCTTCAAAATAATAATCCAAATTAGACTTAGTGAGATCCTGATGAAATATTTTTCATTTTTTAACCTCATTTCCCCCCGCTCTTCTTTCAAAGGTATGAACAGTAATTTAAACAGAAACAAAAGTGACTGATTTTTATGTTTCATGCCATGAACTGAATATTATTTGGGTCACATCTGTCCACTTAAAGTATGCTATTTAATGTGAAATCTCCCGATAAACAAATTTTTATTTTTTGCATTGATGCACGCAATGCTGTTTTGAAGCTGCCTCATAATTATCTTAAAAATACCTATGCACAGCTTAGCAAAATCATTGCAAGTTGTCTTGAAGAAATAAAAAAAACCAATTCTTACCACAAGCTACTGAAAACCTACAGTAGCACATTCCCCTCCATTCTGTTATAAGATACAGATAAGACACATATAAAAGTAATGGGTGCATTTCAAAAGAATGCTTTTCATTATTACATTGTCTAATATCACTGGACAGTTTTATGAGCTTCCTTACGGACACTCTTTTTTTAAACCTCATCATTTTTAGATACATTATATTGAAAGAAAGGTATATTGCTTGCAACAAAAATCAACATAGAGATTCAAGCATCTGGAAAAGAAATATGGAGATTTTTCTATATTTATAAGGATTTTTCCATACTGTTATAGCTTTCTAATGTGTTTGGACCATAAGCATCAACCTGTCATTTCATTCCCAGAAAATTGCCCCCAAATTGCAAGTTCAGTAAATGCTGCATGATTTTATTAAGCAAGACCTAAAACTACAAAAGAAATTGAATGAAATTTCAGCATTCTCATTTGAGAGTTTAGCTATGTTTAGAAAATATTTTTAATTTAATTGTTAGGGTTTCTGGAAGCTTTTTTTTTTTTTTGGTGGGAAATGAATATTCTGGAATATGCTATGCGGAGTCAGCCCTTTCCCCCCTTGAAACGTGAGTATTCTTTTAAAGAAAAGCTCCACAACTTTAATTTGTCCCATTGGCCAGCAAAGAAAAATGTATCTCTTTCTTCAAAGAAATTAAGATTTTTCCAGTCAGAATCTCTATTGCTGAGCTGCTTAGGAATAGCTTTTTTTTTTGGTTCAAGTCAATAACATAAAAATACAAATATTTTATTTATAACAGAGAATATAAGGAATGTGCACCATACCAAAAGCTCACCAACTAAAGAGAGAAGTACACAAAATAGGGAGAAATATTTCACTGCATTCACCAGCTCATTGAACCAGAGGAAAAGATAATATGTGAAAATCATAGTAGCTCATTGAGATGCAAAACCTGATTGGGGTGGTGGTGGAAAACAATAAACCAATGCAAAGAAGTATAGAGAGAAGAATGATAGATGTAAAAAAAGCAAACAAACTAAACATCACTGTTAAGAACAGTCTAGCCCCATGATGGCAAACTTATGGCACGGGTGCCACCGGTGGCACGCAGAGCCCTCTCTGTGGGCACGCGCACCATCGCCCCAAGGTGTCTCCTGTGCATGCGTGCATTTCCACACATGCTGCACGTGCAGTTTCATACATGCACACGCACATTCTCATGTGAGCGCACATTTCCATGCATGCGCACAGTTTCACACATGTACACACATTTCCATGAATCTGAGCGCACATTTCCATGCATGTATATGCGCACGCATGCACCTTGCAGTTTGGACATGTCCGTGTGCACAGTTTGGGCACTCAGTGCCTAAAAGGTTAGTCATCACTAGTCTAGCCAATATACACGTAAACAGTCTACAAGTGCTGGACACGTAGCTTGATTCTGATTCTCTATTTAGTCATGAAATTCACAGTTGGTTCTGAGCAAGTCAGAACCTCTTAGCTCAGAGAGCTCAAACCTCCTCAACTGTGTTATTCTTCTAAAATCTCTAATACCTAACATGTAACTGCCACATAACCTCAACAATTATCAAATTGTATGACTGAAGGGTGAAATTGTTAATTGAGAGACTGAAAGGTAATAAGGTCATTAAAATACACATTCAGAGTTAGTCTTCATTCTAGCCAACATTTTTTGCAATGTGACTGCCAAGTTTGCCACTTTAAAACCAGGTTCAGAAGACGATGCTCCTAAGATAGTTGTGAGAATACAAGGGGACAATCATAAAGGCTACATAGTACCCCATGAAAATTGGAGCAAAGATTGTACTACTTAGTTTATATCTTATTCTACTTCCATATAATATATTCCATCCTTTTCTTTGCAGGAATTATGAAATAGATAATTTCATAAAAAGATATTTTCTAGCATGCATATATTTGTGTGATTAATTTAAAAAAAAATCTTAAAATGATCATACTTAACTGAAATTCTTTAATGTTGCATAAAACTAAGTATTATAATTAGGAGAGTAAGCTACAGCCCTTCTCTTTTGTTCATTGCTGAAAGTAATTCTGACATGTTTTGATAGAATTTAATCCTAGCATCAGAATTCAAGCAGGTTTTTACAGTCATACCCGCCTTACTCATCAGTGTAGTTGAAGCAATAGAGTAAAAATCTCACATAAATTTTTAACTACTCCTCTGTGGAGTTTTCAGCATCCACGTTATTATGACAAATGCTTAAGTGTTTAAACACATACTTTCAGTGACCATTTTTTGGAGGGGAGATATTGAATTGGGCTGTGTTCAAAATTACCCAAAGCTTAGTTTACTTAAAAATGGTGGCTGAACAAGCACATAATATACTAAGCTGAAACTAAGCAACCTTGATTATAGCCGAGAATGATATGTGAGTTCTGTCAGTACCTTTCAGTCCTATATTTTTTCGAATTCCAGATACGGAGAGAGAAATAGACTTTTTTCAAATAACATTAATTTAGGATTTGTCAGTATGTACTGTACATCTTGATTGTTGAATAAGCTGGTGTGGTTCGCATACCATCCGGTGCACACAATCTGCTGCAATCTTTTCTTTGCCCATCCCACCTGTGGCTTTTGTGTGTAGAGACTCCTCTCTGTTCCCAGACCCGGCTTCTAAAGTTGCCAGGTTCTACAGGGAGTCCTTGATTTATGACTGTAATTGAGCCTGGAATTATGGACATAAGTACTGCTCATTAAGGGATTCACTGCACTACTGCACTTGATTTCATTACCTTTTCTGCAGTGGTTGTTAAATGAATGTGCTAGTCATTAAGCAAAACCATTGTTTGCTGTGGTTGTTATTTTTTGGGTTGGAAACCAAGTAAATACCAGCTTCTGGTAAAAAAAAGTAATAAATCACGATCATGTGACCAAGGGATGCTGCAGACAGCCATGAATGTAGGGCTATTGTCAAGCACCTAAAATATGATCAACCTGATTGCGGTGGGCAAACCACTACCAAAATCTTGCCATGAAAACTGTGGAAATTTGTCCAGACGGTTGCCAGAAATCAATACTGACTGGAAAGGCACCATACTACATAAAAAAGTCAGTTGATTGTAGATTTTAGAAGGAAAGGCATGGCGTTTGCTTCTTGAGGACCAGTCTAATGTTCTTGAATTCGAAGAGAGGGGGGAAAGCTACTCTTGTATATCCTATTCAGAAAGCAATCAGGCCATATTTTATACCCTGCTCTTCACATGAATGTAACTAAAATTGATTCTCATCACTTTAAAGGAGTTTTCTTCTAAATCAATGTACACAAGAATACAGATACGCAAACCTAGCTCTTTTAGTTAACAACCTATGCATATGATTAAAAAATAATTCCCACCAATTTCAACAAAACGTTTAGTTATGGCTTCTCCAAAATAACACAACCCCCCCACACACACAATTGACTGCATTCATATAATAAATAGTATACAAAATGTATGGCAGGATTCACACACCACACTAACTCTAAACAAGCACTCTGACTTAATTAGATGTAGTTCTGTTACTTTCAGGAAATAGTGTCCATCGGACGATTGTGAAAAGGCTTCAGTTTTTCATCTCTCTTGACGCTACAAAGATGGAAACTTCATTCAGATAAACTGGAGGAAGAGCTTCACAGCCTTCAGGGTTTCTATTCCAGTCGCAATCCTTCTAAGGAAGAAAGAGCAGCCCGGGTTTCCCAAATACTCGCCCTTTGGAATTTCTTGGAGGTGTAGTTTTCCAATAAAATAAAAAACTTCCACGGTCTGGGTTCAAGGGTTCCGGAACAGGAAGTTTTCTCCGGTCCTCGGCCCTTCCGCAATTGGTTCGTAAACACCCAGAGGCTACGAGACACCCGAATGTGTTTGTGTGTTACTTGTAAGAGGAAACAAACGGGCGATTTCTTTGCTCCAGGTATAACTGGTTTTAGACAAAGCAGCCACCCAGCCGCCTCTCCCCTTGAGCCCCCGAGTACTTTTCCTCCTTAGGCGCGCTTCCGCCTTTGTGAGGAAAATCTATGAATGACAGGCAGGACGTGCAGAAATACACAACCCTTGTGGCGTTGTGACCTCAAAAGGCCCTGGCAAAACAGTGGCAAAACGGGCTAGGAAAGTACAGGGCGCAGGTTACGCTCCATCTCTTTTCGCCAGCGCCTCACATCCGGGAACACGCGCTACCCAGATTAAGGGAGACGGACCAGAAAGAAAGCTTGTTTACAACTGCAGGGTCGGAGGGTAATAAAGCAGCTTTCAAAATGCAGCGAGGTAAAGTTTTTGCTGTGTGAAGGGACGGCCCACCGAAAGCTACAATGGAAAGAAAAACGGAAGCAGAATTGCTAGCTAAAGTACAAAGAAGTGAGGTTGGGGGTGGGAGAGAGAAACTTTTGGGGAACCGAGAGGGAAGAACTTGGAAGGTGTTAATGCGGCTTGAAGAAAAGGCAAAACAATATAGTAAAAAAGCGTCGGCGAAAAGTTTGCGCGCTCGGCCGCTTAGCCGGCGATATCTTACAAAGGCGAGAAGAAACTTACGAGGCCCCCGCCGTGATCGGCTACGCGCTCCGACCGCCTCGGAGCAAGACCGAAACTCCGACGCGCCACCCAGGAACAGAGCGAACTTCCTGCTGAGCCGCCACCGCCGCCATGTGATCCGCCGCGTACAAGCCCTGCCAGTTTTCGGCAGCTGGGCTAGCTCGGCGAGGGCGGCAGGGACTCGGATCTCGGCCTTGCCGCCCTCCCCGCGGGCTTCCCTGGTTCCCCGACGGGCTCTTCTCCGCCCGTCCTAGTCGGAGAAAGAGGGCAGATGGGCGCTCTCCTCGCTGCTTTCCCTCGCCCGTCTTCTTGCGTCTGGCTGGGCAGCCCGGTGTAGGGGAACTTTTCCCGCCCGTCACCCCGCTGGGAGAGGAAGGGGCGGAGGGTGGAGGCTGCTGGTTTTCCAAGCTTGGGCGAGCGTGGAAAAAAGTGGCAGGAAGAACCTCCGCCCGTGGTTTGCCCGCTTGCCCACCCGCGACAATAAAGCCCACGGGAGAATTAGGTTGCTGCTGCGCTCCGTCCCGGTCGCTGCACCGCCTAGCGAGAGGTTGAAGCCGACAACAGGAAGGTCGTCGGCCTGCGCTCCTCCTTGCGGCTGCCTTCTCTTTTCCCCTATGAGAGAAACTGGTAATTCACTCTTTGGCCTCTCGGAAAACAAGGTCGGGGGACCACCTGGAAATCCTCCAATCTTTCCCTAACAAGCAATCGGAAAAACACCCTGTAAGAAAACACAGCATTATGACATTATTTTAGCAACAGGCTTCTTGTATTCAGGAAAAATCCAGTATTTTAGTTGAAAGAAGATCACATATAAGGTGGTTGGGAATTGGGAAGAGCACAACTTAATCCTGTTTCATATCCAAAGATCAACAGGAGGCAGTGATCAAGTGTGCAAATCAGGCAGTACCCTAATTTCTAAAGTAAGCTGAAGTGAAGTGCCCATCATTATAGAACCTTGCATGTGTAGAAATTGTTGTTTACCCTGACAGTTATTTGCTCCATCTATCCTATCTGGGCTACAAAAATTTGGATCACCACCAGATAGGAGAAAATGGGTGGATATTTCCGTTATCTATGCTACCCTGGAGCAGTTGTTGGAATATTTGCAGACTGCACATCTGTCCTTATTTCAGCTTTACTGGTTTGTACCTCCTATTGAACTATAAATTGATATCAAACATACTGAACACTAAGGGGATAGGGGTAGTACATCATGTACTTAAGATGTGGCTGACTATGATTTAGTGCAGGGCTGTTAAATCTGCGGCCCGCGGGCCAGATGCATCACATGCTGGCCTCCACCATCCAGTTTAGCAAAGGGAAAAAATGTCCTGATACATCACATGACATTGCCATGATAAGGTGAGTTTGACCCCTCTGATTTAATGCAGTGTTTGCAGGAAGGAGGAAAACAGATGGATCACAGACAGATTCAGTTGGAAATAAAGGAAACTCTGCTCAGCTTCCATATATGTTCGCAGCCTACCTTGGTTGCTGCAACAGAATCCTGAGAAAATTAAGCCCGTCTTGATTGGCAGATCTTATGGTGGCCTAAAGTGGAACAATTCTCTTCTGTGATCTAAAACCATTACTCCTGTTTTACTGAAGAAAACAGGAGGTTATAGTTGATGCCATTAGAACAAACATGACCATATATAGATGTTGGAAAGATTCTTAACAAGGAAGAGAATCTTACCAGAGGAAAAAAAACTATCTTTTATCAAAGTATGTAGATGCATATTTTGCAAAAAAAAGAAAAAAAGAAAAAAGAAAAGGAAAGGAATTTGCTGTGTTATTACAGAGTTGCGATGCCTGATACATTATATATTATAAGCATTATGCAAGGTATTGTACAAATGTTAAAAACACTAAAGTGTAGCCTGAAAATTTTTTAGAATGTATGAACTCTATGTAACAGTCCATTTTGGAAAAAAAGCGATCAGCAGATATGTGAACAGTGTATCTACTTTTAATTTAGACACTTTTAAGTATAGAGAAGAGAAAGAACTTTCAGAGCCAGAATTTATTGTTATCCCTTACCAACGCAGGATACTTCTAAAAGTGCCTTTTCTTGTACTGTTACCCTCCCTTAAACACAAAATTGTATTAGCGAATCTTGTGCTATTGTTCAAATTAATGGGTGGGAGACCTCATTCTGTAGAGATGGAAAAATCATATTCCCTTAGTAATAATTAAAAGCCAGCCTGGTTGTTCCACATGCTTTAAACATTCACTTGTATCAGCATGAAAGAACTTTTCTATTGTATCATTCTTTCTTTGAAACTCTCTGCTTTAGAAATTGAGCATGTGCCAACTTTGCTATGGTTGAATAGCAATTGCTGTGAAATGAAAATCTGTTTATTTACCCCCAGCATTTGAGAGCTCATGATGGCATTGCTGAACTAGTTAACAGCCATTGTTTTATTATTATTGCATTATTTTGATGTGCTTAATCATGTTTAAGATTTTCTTCAGTACCAGAAGAATAATTGCACAAAAGGTAATATTTAAAATACTTTTTTAAAAAGCTGATTGCCTATTTTCACATAACTTCCCTGTTTGTGGATGGTACTTCTATTACCATAGTTTTTAGTGCTACTTGTACATTCCTCTGTTCGGGGAGGTATCATTTTCAAGTTAAGATTAGGGATGAATGCAGGTTATTTTTTTTCCTAGCTCTATCTGTTCCTGTCCATGTCCATTCATGTAGCAAAACAAAAGATGTTTTCCTTGGGTGACAACTAGGGTAAATCTTTATTTGGGTACAATTTAATACTGGGAAGTTTTCTAAGGAAACAAATTTGAGTAGCATGAAAAATGTTTCTGCTTCTAATGGGCTGAGAGCCTATTGCATTTATATTGATGTTGTCAATATTAAATACAGTTTCCTTACAGATAAAACTTAGTCATCATTATAAAATGTTTACAGTTTGTTGTGCCCAGCACAATAATAGCTGAATAACAACAACAGTAATAATAAGGCAGCTTTCCTTGAAACAGCTTACATCCAGCAATGATGAATATAACACCATCAGACATCCCAGGTCCTTGGAAAGAACTCAATGGGTAGACAAAAATGCCAAATTCAGTCTGAACAGCTGGCTGACTGTGTGACAAAACATAAATTAATAATCTATTAGTTCATGTGTTTAGGATTAGTAAATGTTTGCCATTTGATTTAAAGGAAGAAGCTGAGAAAATTCCTGTTGCAGATGGAAGAGAAGTAGGAGAACGAATTGGTATCCTCACGAACAGGAATACAGTTTAAAAAACATGTATTAATTTTAGCATTCTGATTTGTTTTAACAAGTTACAATGCTTTTATTTGGGGAGATTTTGTTAAACAACAGTCCCAGGTTTTTATCAGTAATTCCAATTGCAGAGTTAGAGTTAATATTTTTATTAGTTATAAAATTATGAAAGGACAGAATAATCTCAGATAGCCCAACTGTAATTATTTACACCCAAGCACGTAGAGGAAGTAGGCCATAAATGTGTAAAGTGAATTATAAAATCCACACCCATTTTTAATATATCTATTCGATGCAGAGCACATACCTTCTTTCTTAGCAACAGCAGTCTGCTTTCCAGAATATTCAAATCATTTGGCAACACACCTTTTTACTCTGCTTCCATGCCTGTTTTGCTATCAGAAGGTTTTCTCAATATGAGCTTAGAAGTACAGTACTATCTTGTTCAGCCAATGACTGATGTTAGCTGGGAACTTCCACTGAAAAATCCCCCACATGATACTTCCTTGTATGTAGCCACAGAGAGCTGATCATTATAATTTGTACTCTCGCTAAATCAGAGTTTAAAGTGAAAACAAAATAAAAAATAGTCATAGAACTCTAATATCCTGTCAATAACGCCATGTACTACAGTAAAACTTCTGTTTCATGGATGTGAATTGAAGGATGGAGGTGTTGGATGATTTTTTATTGGCAGAGACTCAGGAGTATTTTGTAAGACTGATTTTGACCAAATGTAGATTGTGAAAAATAATCACAAACATTTTCTGGAGGAAGATGCACAGTTTGTTCAGATTTGGGAAGCTACATTTAGCTTAGGTGTATTTTTGTTGATAAAAGTTTTGCACTGAAAAGGAGTTGCCATTTTCACATTTTGAAAAGTGGTGTTGCACGCTCAGCCATTTTTTTGTGGTGGAATTTGAGCCACTGTGTAGCTGTAAATCAGGTGGCAAATTTGAATGGGGCATTTCTGGATAATTGGAAGTTTCTGTAGCAAAGTTCTGTATGAACTTTTAAATTGGTTGTATGGTAGCAAATGAATAGTTGTTAGTCTTAGCCTTTGCAATTTTCCACAGTAAAAGTACTGATATATAACACTGATGTGTACCCTTTTGCAGAACAACATTACAATATAAAAAACAAATCCAGTTACAAATTTAAAATATCAGTTAATCAAATTATAAACAGACAATCCAATAGATTACTCTAAAGCAAAAACTCAAACCAGTAAATCAACAACTATTTTCGGAATAGCTTTTTGTGTGAATTTGAGCAGCTGCAATTAAAACAATGGAGCTACTGTTTGTATTTTTATTATGTTAGCCAATAAGAAAACTGTTTTTTTCTGGAAAAGACTTCTCGCCTATATGGGTTAAAATGACTTAAGAAACTTAGTACAAGTTTCCAGAACAAAGGACAGAATTAAAGATTACAGGGAAAGTTTATTAACGGCAGGGATCCACAATACACAGCCTGTATCAACTATATCGGTTGTATCATCCATCATCATGGTAGACATAATTCATAAACAGATGGCTGTAAAAGTTTGTCTACACTTAGCCAAATGTGGAATGATGATACAGTCTATTTTATATAAGTTGAACCATTCAGAGAAATTTAAAGTCATCAGCAGATCTGATAGTGTTTGGTCAAACAGTCTTGAAGATGAGTGCCAGACAAAAATACAGGAGACACAGAAATAGAATTACAGTTTTAAAAGCCACCAAGAGTGGAAAAAAACCTTGATCTTTGGTATTTACTATTGTAAGATAGGAATACTGTAGATCCTTCTTTTCATTTTCCCAATTAACCGATGATTTGGAGGACTTAGGCAAGAATACAGTGTGTAGAGGATAATACAAATTCTATTGCATGAGCAGAAATCCTTTTGCATAATGTTGAATAGGCAGCTATATTTGTAATATTACTATGATATTTTTATACCAAACAGGAAAATAAGGTTTTAAGTTCATATAGTGAATAGATGCAAAATTTTAGAGATTTGATTTTCAGCTGTCCACAGCAGATTTGGGGAAATGGAGGACAGGGGAAGGCCTTTGTAATGTAGAAGATTTTTGAAGATATTTGGTGGGATTAAGTAATGGAACCATCAGGGGCGTAGCCAGAGGGGTAGCCAGGGTGGCCAGTGCCACCTCTAAAAATGTCCTTGCCACCCCTGTTGCCAC
>JAEANM010018928.1:0-12506 GCA_017656035.1 Myanophis thanlyinensis | reverse complement strand
TTATTTTTTCTGTGAGCCAGATGAAATTCTCAAAAGAGCCACACCTGGCTCGCGAGCCATAGGTTCCCGACCCCTGCCTTATACTGTCAACAAGCATCTTTTAGATCAAGGGCAATTCTGATTAAAATTTGATCATAATTGAAAATTAAAATTTAAACAGTTCTATTTAAAAAGACCTCATAATTAAGTTAATGAGTTAACCATTTAACTAAACATTTCACAAAACAACTGAGTCGGTTAACAAGTTTATTTTAACATTCTGCAACATGGCGTGCATCAGCACCAGATCACAGCTTCAAGGGGCTGATGGAAAGAGCTGATTCAGCTGGGAAAAGTCTTGATTTAGCGTTTCTAAACAGGTTGGGGATGCCAAAAACGTTACCTGAAAACTATGTGTATTAGAAGAAGGTGCATTTAAAAAAGAAAAGAAAAGAAAGAGGTACTTTGTTCTGTGTGACTGAAACAGCTAATCATTAGCCACGGGCCTGTTTCTAGTGTTTATCCATTTACTGCATTACGTTAAGGCTTTCTTGATGCAGCCCTGCTTCTTCTTCCTCTGAATGAATGGCAGTGGATCTTCCTCTTCCTCCTCCTCTTCCTCCTCCTCCCCCTCCCATTGGCCAAGGGAAAGCACCTGATGGTTTGCATTTCTGCTCTTTGTTTATTGAAAGTTTCCTTCTTCCCTGAAACAAAGTATTTGTTGCAATGAAATACTTACCCTGAAAGCCATAAATGGAATATATAAAAGGAAAGTTCAAAACATCCCTCTCAGCTTAACAAGCGTTATTTTTTTAATTTAAAAACTTCTGCCCTCCTTGCCACATTCTGACTCGCCATTCTGGAGAAGGATCCAGTTTTCCTTCTGCCTTGTTCTCCGAATATGTAAACAAGGTGTATGGCTGGAGGGCAATGTTCTGCTCCGAAAGTATTTAAGCATTTGAGCAAAGCTATTTAAAGAATGGAGGATTTGGTTCCCTAGGCCAGATGCTAGTATAAATATGAAAGTATGCTCGCATTGCAGAATAAAGTATTTATAGTGTCTCTGTTTGAACAAACAAATGACTAGAGTCTTTCTAATAACACCAGACAATTGGTGCTCTTCAGGGCACCGGACCAAGATTCGTCCCCAGTTTAAGTCCCCCTTTTAAAAGCTGAATCAATTCAACACAAGGAAAGGTATTTGGCAAATGAACAGACCAGGACACCCTTCCACACATGTGGTACCCCACAATGTCCATCAGCCCTAGAGCTGCTGGCCTATCAGCAGGCATTGGGCAAGCCATCACTTCCATGTGTCTTTAGTGCCCAAGAATAATGCCATCTGAGATCCCCAAGATGTTATGGGGAATTTAAATGGCTACTTGGGCTCCTAAAGCTATTGGGACTAGCAGATCCAATCCAGGATCTGAATCAGAATGTGCTAGGTGTCCTTCCACACAACCCTTATGCAAGTCTTAATGGGATGGAAAAAGCAGTTCTTGGTATGCCAATGTTCTGCTGTTGAAAGGAAGGGGTTAAATCAACAGCTTCCCATAGTCCTTCAGTTTAGCCACATTAGCTGTTTGGATGCCAGCAGAAAAGTGTGCTCAGATAAGAACCAGAGGTCTCTAACACCATCTCACCATCTGTGGTCTTCAATCCCCTATAAGGTCCTTATCGAAGATCTTGCTCAGAAGAAGGGCTCCTGCCCCTAAGAAGCCCATCTCTCTGCATTCCATATTCCTTTTGCACCAGAGCCTAAACCTTGTGATCCAGGCAGATTGAGGCTACTGTAGAGATGCTGAGCATCTTGGAACATGAAGCACTGTCTTATGGCTGGTGCTCTTGCTTTGGGGAATCATCATTTCTGCTGTTCTACCCTTGTGTGATCACCTGGCCCACTCAACATCACTTCCTATTCCCTTCTACCTCCCAAGTCCTTCCTTTTCCTGTGCAGAACTGCCCTGTATTAATTTCATTCGTATCATGCACACAGCTCAGATCTTGCTCAAGATTTCAGTATATCACTAACCCTTCTTTTCCTATGTGCATCGACCTGTTCTTGACAAAGAGTTCTACAAAAACACCCCAGTAGTTGAAAAAAGCCTACTGCTTTTCTGTAAATGCATGCTTCTGATGAAATGAGCTGTCATTCACGAAAACTAATCATGCCTTTGAATAAAATCTGTTAGTGTTCAAGACTCCCCCGATTTTGGCTTCCATAGACTAATACAGCTTTCCTCCTACAATCCTTTTCTGTAAAAATTCCAAAACATGTTTTTATTTCAAACATGTTAATTGCTACTTGAAGGAAAATAATGACTGGAAAATTCAGGTTTTTCCTGTTCTCTTTTTCCATAATAGAGTGTGAAAGATAGTACAGCACTAAATTAAATGCTGAAGCTCTTGATTATGTTAACTGTTACGATTGATTATTAGTATTGTTGTGGGTTGTTTGTCTCAACTGCTAGTTACAGTTATTTACAATTTGGTTATGCTGTTGTTATTCTGTTTTCAATTATTGTTAACGGCCCAGAGTCATGTACTTGAGATGAGTGAGCATATAAATTTAATAAAAAAAATTAATATGCACTATCCCTCCAAGCTCATACACTTTACAATAAAGTGACAGCTACAGACAAACATCAATGGAAATTCTCCATAGTCATCCAGGTCATGGTTGTTCCAAAGGTCAAAAGGCAACTGGACTTGGTTTTTCTTTGAAGATACAATTCGCTTCTCATCCAAGAACTGAAGAAGCTTCTTGGATGAGAAGCGAAACATCTTCAAGGAAAAACAAAGCCCAATTGCCTTTTGAAAAGCACCTTTGGCATACAGATCAAGATTAAGATTTTAAATTTTAAATTGGTTTTAAATTGGTTCTTAATGCATTTTGTATTGTTTTAACTTTAAAAATTCTTAAATTTTGATTCAGTCGGCCTTAGTTTAATTTAGTTTTAATCGGTGTTTAAATTGTCTATTTGTGTATTTTATTGGCTGTGCACCGCCCCGAGTCCTTCGGGAAAGGGGGGCGGTATATAAATATTGACAATCAATCAATCAATCAATCAATCAATCAGATTTTTCCACTTTGTGGCTAAAAACCAACTTCTACCATTTATATATGTTGCCAATCCATTTTTTATCTCACATCTTCACATTTTAAACTTTCCCAGCGGTTATTGTGATACTGCTGAGAAACTGGCCCTTGGTTCCAACACAGGCTATGGTTCCTGTGGATCCTTCATCAGAAATTTCATGTGACTGTTCTCTTAATGAATCCATTTATGTATAGGCTTCCAGCCAACTGCCCAGTGCCCTGTTTCAATCATCTGTCTCTATCCCCTCATCGGGAAGTTGAGGACAGTCCCATGAAGATGGCCATCAGAACAAGGAAAATCCTTTCCCAGCAGGTGCGGATGTCTTCCTCCAACCCCATCTAATGCTCTGGGTCTCACCTGCCTCCAAGCTAGCAATTGCCAAACAATAATGAACTATCAATAGATGTTCAAGAGGAGAAACTGACATTCATCAAACATAGGGAACTAGATTCTTTCCCATGCTAGTTTCCGTTTCACCCCAAAAAGGCCTTGCTTCCAAAGAACAGGAGAATAAGACGGCAACTGAAATGATATTGCTAATGGCTCAGATAAGAAGCCTGAAAATTCCATTCTCGGGTGTAACAATTTATCAATGACAGAAATCATAGCAGAACTATTTACTACTGGAAATCTCCATAAGCCAAGGTTTACACAATCACATCAATGAAACTCACTGATAAATCAAAATATACAAGATATACAGGAACATAATCCCTACTGCTGTGCCGACTGGGGGAGGATTCCTGTATGTCAGCCTGCAAAAGGGGTCAGTCCAGCTGTCACTCTGCTGGCCCAGGACAGGGGCCAACTTGCAGGATAGCAGAAACCAGAAAAGGAAGTAGGACAAGCTGTGTATTGCAAATATTGCCTATCTGCTCATTACAAGAATTGCATGAGTAGGTAGTGGAAAGAAGATAGGAAGGAAGGAAGGAAGGATGGGTTATACTGTTTTAGCCCAAAGTTTCTTTTCTTTTCTCCAAGGTACCTGTTTAACTCTCATCCCTTTGCTGCAGAGCAGATCCTGGAGAGACTCACCATAAAGAGGCAGAGAAATTATTTAATTTCACATGTAAAATGCAAATGAATCTAAATCTCTATTTTAAATTTACATTTGCGAATCAAAATTAAAGTACATATTTTTCTGAAATTTTCGACGCAATTAAAAGAATATGGGCACAAAGATGTACATACCGTAGTCATGAAAATAATGTAAAGAAACACATTGTAGCATAGAAAAGTGTTTCTTGAAACTATACTTAGCCAAACGCACTGAAAAATATGTGTTCCAAAATATATACGTTTTGTGAACTTATCAAGATTAAAAAAACCTGACAGGTGAGAAATAAGAACCTAATCATGGTATGCAACGCACTACAAGAGAAAAGGATTTTTTTTTCTGTAAGTGGGTCCATTTCAAGGGACACAACCTGGAATTATGAGGAAAGGCAGCTGTGGTATAGCAGCTACTAGGACTGAGAGCAGAATCCCAGTTGACCAGAATAACTTGTTCAAATTTCTATTTACCCTTCTTGAATCAGCAGAGGGGTTTTGCATGTACATGCACTCACATATGCATGTGTATGCATGCATATTATCTTTTAAACTTAAATCTCTCTAGAAGATATTGTCAGCCTTACCAGGTAGCCCAGACAGGAGAAACAACCAGATAAAGTAATTCTAGTTTACTTTAAATTGCCATTGATAGAATCTTGCAAGTCTGAAAGTATAATTCTTCCTCTATCATCTTTATAGCCTGAGAACTTGAAGAAGATTCCTTCTGAGCTTTTTGCTTCATCCATTATGTAGCTGCAGTCTGGACTTTCTCTTGATTGCTGAGTGTTCCCTAGCCAGTATCTTTGTCCCAACTCCCAAGGTCTTTACCTATTGCAG
The DNA here is from genome assembly GCA_017656035.1 of Myanophis thanlyinensis. Lineage (NCBI taxonomy): Eukaryota > Metazoa > Chordata > Lepidosauria > Squamata > Homalopsidae > Myanophis > Myanophis thanlyinensis. The sequence continues at coordinate 7,536 of JAEANM010018928.1, read as the reverse complement.
AGATTAATACAATTGTAAAGCTCATTGGGTGGTTTTAAATAATAAATGCAAAGTTGCTGTAACACAAATAATCAAGTGATGACTCATTTCTGAGAGGATTAGGAAAATACAAATTGATTAATTATGCATACCTTTTATTTGCTTAAATTGAAACACCAATCATTACTGGTGTTTCTGTTTTGTTCTTATGAAACCCTCTCTACCCAACTACTAATGCATGTAGAATTCTGTAGAGGTCCAATCTAAAACCCAGAGCCCTCCGTTTCTGCAGATAGCGCCACATTCATGACTTCGTCATATTCTCTCTGCATCAGCACTCCATTTTGGAGCCTTTGATTGGCCACAAAATGCCCATGAGATTCTTCCAAGGAGGAAAGGAACCCTGGCCAACAGGCTCATGTCTGTCTCTAGTAGACCCTGTTGTTATGGATTGAGCCTTTGATATTTTCCTCACAGTGTTGTTGTTGTTTAATCTTGGGTTCAAGTAGTATCATAAGGGTTTTAAGTCATGGTTTATGATGATATCAATGAAATGATATTGATACATGGTTTATTTGTGTCTTATAATCTGTAAAGTAGAATAATTTGGGGGAAAAGTCAACATAGACTTTGCTTCTAGAAGAGATCATCTTAAAGGGCCATTTTATTGTATAAGAATGCTGACTCATTTCTGGAAACTCCCAAGAAGTTCCACAACTACTGATGTGGAATGTTAACACAATTATTATTGCCATTTTTCCCCCTGGACCCGAAAGTATAAAGCAATGGATTTCCACCCTATTCAGGGGCCCAAGAATGCCCTGGACAATTCCCCGAAGATGCCATTTTGACACATCTGGACAAGGGGAACCATGTGTGTGTGTGTGTGTGTGTGTGTGTGAGATGCTGACTCTTTCCTCTGCTGTACAGTTGTGCTGAATGACCCATCCATACCTGAATGGGCTTGCATCTCTCAGCTCTTTAGTACCAGAATGAGACAAAAAGAAATATACTGGAGAAACAGGAAAGAGCCCATCCCTATGTCGGTGGATCTCCAACATCCTAACTGGGAGACCACAGGCTGTTAAGGATGGGCAGGCATGTCTCAACATCACACACCCTCAACACTGGAGCCCCACAGGGCTGGGTTCTGAGCCCCCTGCTATATTCCCTATACAACTGCACGGCCACTACAGACTCCATCAGCAGCATCAAATTTGATGATGACACCGTTGTGGTGGGCATGAGCTCTGACAACAACAAGATGGCCTACCTAGACAAGATCAGAAACCTGGAGAGCTAGTGTCAGAAAAACAGCCTCCTCCTCCTCAACATCAGCAAGACAAAAGAGCTGATAGTGGACTACAGCACAAAGAAGAAAAGGACATACCAGACCCCTGATCAACAAAAGCCATGTGGAGAGATTGGACTACTTCAAATACCTAGGTGTCCACATCTCGCAGAACCTAACATGGACCCGCAACATCGACACTGTGGTGAGAAAGGCCCAGCAACATCTATACCATCTTAGACAACTGAGTGACTTTAGACTGCCCCCAAAAGCGCTCCGAAACTTCTACTCCTGCACAGTAGAAAGCATCCTGATGGGCAACATCACTACGTGGTTCGGGAACAGCACCATGCAGGACAGGCAAGCTCTACAGAGGGTGGTGCACATAGCAGAGCGCATCATCCGCACCAAGCTCCCTGAACTGCACTCCATCTACAACAGACGATGCCAAACTACAGCCAGGAAGATAACGAAGGACCCCAGCCACCCCAACAATGGACTGTTCACCATGATGCGGTCAGGAAAGCGCCTCCACTCCCTGAAAGCCAACACAGAGAGACTAAGGAGAAGTTACTTCCCACGGGCAATACGGATCCTAAACCACAAACCATAACAACCCAGGATTAAGCAGTATTCCCATAATCTACCTCTTTCAATCACCTCCTAACTTTTTCTCCCTCCCTGTCTATTCTCTTGCCCTACTACCTATAATCGTGAGCAGTCGCATACACATTTCACTGCATTTCGCACCATATATGACTGTGTATGTGATGAATAAAATTTGATTTGATTTGATTTGAAGAGTTTAAAATGGAACCACAAAAACCTAGATAAGTTTCCATACACAACAGAAACATGCATTTATTTATTTGATTACCAATGGTTTTATGCCACTTCAGCCAAAAACAATGAATATATGCAGCTTACAAATGAAAGGAATAATACTTATTACTATTATAATTAGTCCTCTCTTTTACTTGACACTTTCCAAAGCAGCAGATGAAAGGCTGTCCAAGACCTAGATGGATTTTAATAACAACAACAAGAAGAAGAAAAAGACTTTGGGGATTGGTGCTAAAAGGGAGGAGGAGAAAAAGTGATTTTAAAATGGATGAGTTGCCCATGACTCATTCAGAGAAATTGCCGGGCTCCATGGGAGACATTCAGCTGAGCAGAAAATCAGTGTATTGAATTAAACCACAACATTTAGGCTGACAAAGGAATGTGATAAAGTAGAAACGAAATAATCAGTGTTAAGTCCTAGAGACAACAGGAAGAAAAATAAATGTCAATATTTCTGGCTCCTAATCTGACACAAATATGCTCACAGACCTGTTGGAAAAGGGAAACATCAAGAGTTGGGCCTGATGGAGTCCCTGAGTCAGTGCCCGGCCAGATAAGAGGATGATTTTACAAGTCCACAAGTTTTAAGATTTGAAGGGAACACTTCAAATGTTGAACGGGAGTATAGCTCTTCACACAATCCAGGACTTGATTAGCACCTCAGATTGTAACAAATCTATAAGGTAAAGGTCAATGTTCCCCTCCCACATATGTGCTAGTTATTCCCAACTCTAGGGGGCGGTGCTCATCTCCGTTTCTTAGCCGAAGAGCCAGCGCTGTCTGATGACGATTCCATGGTCATGTGGCCGGCATGACTAAACGCCAAAGGCACACCGAGCGCTGTTACCTTCCCACCAAGGTGGTCCCTATTTTTCTACTTGCATTTTTTACATGCTTTCAAGCTGCTAGGTTGGCAGAAGCTGGGGCAAGTAATGGGAGCTCACTTCATTATGTGGCGCTAGGGATTTGAACCACTGAACTGCTGACCTTTCTGATCGACAAGCTCAGCATCTTAGCTACTGAGCCACTGCGTCCCCTTACCTATACTTAGACTCAAACAAAGGTGGCTCTTGTCTGGGGAAACAGCATCTAACCAGAAGAAAGTGCCAATCTGGACATCTTTATGTCTCCATTGGAGACCCTCCATGGCCATATATGTTATAGTTCACCTCCACACACAATAACTGTACATACATACCAGTACTTGGCTAAAAATAATGACTGGATTAATGCAGATCCATGCCATTGCCATGGCCACCAAAATGTGACTAATTAAAACAAACATGTATAAGTATCATTTACCTAGAATGTTAAAAGTGTAATTAAAGAAGCAGTCTCTGATTTAAAAAGTAAAGGGCAGCCAGCTTGTTAAACTATGGAAATTAACCGTTAGATCGATTTAACAGTTCTACTTCTAACCTATTAAGCAATTATTTAAGTGCAACATCAATGTACACGTTAAAAAATGTTATAACTAACAAAACTATTCTAGCTTGAGATTTTTTACTTGTGGCTATGGAAGACCAATACACAACAGACTGATTAGACTCTCAGCAACATGTTCCTTGGCTAAGTTGCTTTTGTCTCTGTAGACTTTAGATCAGGGGTCTCCAACCTTGGCAACTTTACAACTTATGAACTTCAATTCCCAGAATTCCTCAGCCAGCGCAGAAGGGAGGGAGCAAAGCTGGTTAGTGTGACAGGACACTAACCAAGATATGCCCTTCAAAGGTTGTTGGTTGGCAGGTATGTTCCTGCCCTCGCTGTTGATGGGACTGGCTGGAATGGAGTGGAATTTCACCCTGTTTGAGGAGTCACAAGTTGTCTGCTCTGTCACTAAATCAATTTCCTCATTTTTTTCCACTCTGCAAACCACAGATGTGCTGGCTGGCCAGCCCTGGTGGTGGTTTATGAAAAGAGTCCAGGAAAACCTCAGGAAAAAAGAAGTTGTGGCTTCCACAGAAAACTTCATGCGTTCATTATCCAAAACCAGACTCAACCATCAGCTTAGCTACTGGCCTGGCACAAATCTGAGCCCAGTGGTAAAGCATTGTTAGATTCATGCAATATCACAACCCAGGGGAAACAAGCAAGATTTGGAATGATGGGCGGTTTATAAATCACTTTTTATGCCTTAACATGCTGCATAAACTCATTCAGTTCCCAAGGAAGACTGAGGGTGAGGTATAAAGTCAGGCACAGAGTCCCCCAATAAGAAAGGAAGAAGTAGGGCAGCGATCTCTATAAATGACGTCCCCTCTACCAAACGTGAGTCTTTCCTTCCTTCTGCCCATTTCCATGCAAGCCCAACTCTCACTGTCCAGTCTTTTTCATCTTTTTCCAATGGCCCATTTGGAGATGGAGCCATTTATAAATGCCTATTTCCATAGTTTGTGCCTGAGTAATTGACAATAAACTCACTGCAAACCTGAGAATGCAGTTTTAATAACCTTGTCCTAAGACACTTTCTGCTGTATGCCACAAAGGGTTTCAATAAGAAAAAATCAACCCGTAGAGACATATTTTCCTGCTTAAACACCAACTCAATGCATATAACCAGAGTGCAACTATAATGACATCTTTACGGGGCAATAAAACCTAAAAACAGCTTTCACACTTCATTTAAAGGAACGGTGTAAGAAGCAGCGTTATATAAAATAATTTGATTTCTTTTCTTGAAAAATAGGTAGACCAATGAATGAATACATGAATGAAGATATGCATTCTCCTGCCTTCAATGCTCCAAGTCTGTAGAATAAATAAACCCTTATTCAACTATGCTGATTTATCAAATATTGGGTATGCAAGACTCTAAAAATATCATAAATCTGAAGGAGGAAGAAGAGGTGGCAGAGGAGGATCAAATAGATGATTTAATCAAATGACTTTATCTTGAGAAACAGGTTTGCATGCTTAATGTGAATAACACATTCCACAACCAGTTCTATTATTATCTATACGGTAAGGCTGAACTTCTGTTATTTTGATAAATGTCTAAAAGAAACAGCATTCCTGATATAAATCAAGATGGTTGCAACTGCTGCTCTCCTGCTAACTAGGAGCACTGTGGACTAGGGACTTTCCTCCAGGAGAGGAACAGAGACCCATGGTCCTCAGCCGTCCCTTGCTCTTCTTCTTCTGAGCTGCGCCAAGGACTGCAAAGAGCAAAGAGCTGCCAGGGGCTTCAGCATCCGATCTCCATTAGTTTTAGCCAGTGGGCAGATTCCCAGGAACCGGACCGATTTTATCACATCCGCTTGTCGCTGTCATCCAACCATCTCAATACAGCAGTTACCTTCAGCTGCCTTTGGAGCTTTGGGGTTTACTCCTGTAATCTTACTTCTGTAAAATCTTTCTCAGATGTACTAGACTGGGTGGAACCAGCTCAATGTCCATTGCCCGGAACCAAACCAGAAGTCGATCCTTCTTTTTCCAGGGCCACCCAATTCCTTGATCCCAGCATCCTTCAAACACCATTTTCCCTGGCCAGGATGACTCCCTGGCCAGGAGTTGCACAGCCAGGCTAGCAACAGAGGGAGATGTGAGGCACTCTGTGGCTTTCTCTAGTGGTTTGTTACCTGGAGCATTTTTATAGCCTGGCCTCCAGCTGGGCTGATTTATTTTGTCAGTTTCATGTTGTCAAATACATGACAACATACAGGACAGTTTTATTATGTCCGCATAAAGCTTTTCCCTGTCATTTTGGCCTCAGACACTATTGCTGGCTCGCACACTACATTATACCCTAATCCTGGGATAACAAAACAAAGTTGTTTCCTAGGCTAACACACAAAATTGACACACTGACCCATAAACCTCCCAATCCCAAACAAGGAAGAATTATACTTGCATCACGTGACACAACGAGATGTGTAAAGAATAATTCACAGTCATCCTGGGCTTAGAAATAACTACAAGCTACACATCTGGCCCGCTGACCTGCTTGCACAAGATGAGCCAAGTTGGACTCTGCTTGCACACTGGCATTGTGTCAACTTGGATTCCTTCTCAAAGGGTTGTGCAAAGACTACTGGTCTGTTTTACCAAGGAAAACTTGAGGATTAAACGAGTCTTTGGCAAATAATGGTTGTGAAAAATCTGAATAAACAATCTCTGCTAATGTAGTCTAATATTTTTCCACAATCAGATTAGAAACGTTTTAAATACTCTAGTTACTAGTACCAAATTATCATCAGGACTTTTTAAAAAAAAAAACCAATATTCAAACCATACTTATATACATCACAGAAAATGATTTTTTTTAAATAAAGGGAATAAAGAAGTAAAAACATTGCCCTGCCACACATCAGAAGTCTTTCCCATTTTCCACCACCTTGAGAAACCCATTTTCTGATTGAAACCCCAAGTCTTCCAGGTAGCAATGCTTTCCCAGAAAGGGAAAAAAATCCTACTTCTGTCCACTTAAGGATGAAAGTCTAAAGGGTCCCTAGATCCACCAGCAATGAAACAAAGATGAAAGATTATGTCCATATGTACCTCCAAAAAACAAGGAGGTCATCTTCTGGTTCCCTGAAGTTTTGAATGAAGAAACCATGATAAGTCAAGGTCACCAGCCCCGGGCCAGAGCTTTCATGGGGCTTCTACATGAAGCTTGGAAACTTGCAGAGTTCCCTGCATTTTGGGGTTTCACATCCCAGAACAGAGCATAACATTACACTTCCTGAAAGTTTCCAACATGTCTGTTGGAAAAACTAATACAATCCAATGGAATACAGGTCTTATTTTTTTCTTACATGGCCCTGCCAGACAACATGATTTCCTTAAACCTTTTGGATTATTTACTGATTGTGCCACTCAAATTATTGGACAATATATGTAAAGATGAGATTTTGTAAAGAGGTCTTTGAAGATTTATTTCAATTATTTTGGTTTCTGGGTAAATTTGCTAGTTTCTGTTTAGATACATGAGTTTATTAGAAGCTTATAAAACAGAAGATAGTCTTTAAAAAGCCTCTGTCTCTGAGAAGCCTACAGCTTGTAGAAAAATAACTAAAACATGGAAAGCATTAACAGGGCAGCTGGGGATGTGATCCAATAACCTTTTAACTAACATAAAGGTGGGCAATGTTTAACATCCAGGCCTCCAAGACTGTTTTGATCTGAGTGAGACTGAACTCTCACCAGCTTAGATGGTGGTGGCAGGATTGGAGGGGCGCAGATGCCAGAGAGGAAGAGAGGCTGATCCAGCCTCATTATCTTCCAAACCCAGAAAAGGAATCTTTCATGGGTCTAGCCCAGACATGGGCAAACTACGGCCCACGGGCCACATCCGGCCCGTTGGGCTTTTTAATCTGGCCTGCTGAACTAGTTACTAGCAGTAACCAACCAACGAAAAGCTAAGCATTATGTGCTCTGAAGTAAATTATTAACTCAGATGGTAAAATACTTGTTGATCACATTAG
>JAEANM010018927.1:0-12506 GCA_017656035.1 Myanophis thanlyinensis | reverse complement strand
TCCTCTTCCTCTTCCTCTTCCTCTTCCTCTTTGCACAACTTGTATATCAGTGCTTCTATTGTTGTAAATAACAACCCCTTCATTTAAAAAAAGGTAGTTAAACCATTTGTAATTTGAAAATTGCTATGGGAGGTGGAGATCCTCCTAAGATTTTAACCATTCCTAATTATACTCTCATGCATATGCATTGCCCACCTGCATGTTCAATCATTGCAGAGAGTGAGAGAGAGCAGAAGGCAGCTCTACAAAGTAGCTTCTTTCCCTGTGCTATCTTATAGGGAAAACATCCAGGTGAAATTCACCACCTCCTTCCTCTTATAGGGGATAATCTTCTTGAGCTAGAATGAATTTTGCAGCTTTCTCCCAATGCAATTAAGAGAAATTCACCTGCTTTCAGCTTTTATCCTGTCTGGTTTACTCCTTATCAAAGGATTATTGCTTATTCAGTGGAAATTATTACAGCTTGCTAATGTGTGCTGTTAAGAATTTTGATTGCCACCTTTTACCTGTTTTGCATCTGCAGATTATTCCAGTCTAATGGCATCAACTGCAGCCAATATACACTATTCTGTACCTATGACTTGAGCTTCAAAGGAGGGTGCTCTTACTAGATTTTAATGCATGCTACTTTTTGTCCCCTTTGCAATTATGCAATGAGCATATGGCAAAATGTCTGCTGTGGGAGATTGGTTTCCTCACAAATGGCCATTTCTCAAAAGGCAACCAGGTTACCCTTTATAATCCAAGTGGGACTTTTATAAAGCCCCCAAGCATTCCTAAAAATAAATGCAATGATAGAAGCCGGTGTTTTGCTTTGCAGTACCCCAGCAACTCCCCTCCCCATTTTTTTAAAAATAGTGCATATTTTAAAAAGTCAGATACAACAAAGTGTCTGGTGGATTTCAAAGATGTCTGAGGTATGTGCATCATATCAGCTATTCTTATTGGATAAATCCTTATCTTTGATGGTATGATTTTATCAATACACAACAGGTGGTATACACTAATGTCTCCCTAAAACTGGTGACTATCAGGTATACAGGCTATGATAACAACTGTCCTATTTCAGGGGTGGAATCTGATCGGTTTTACTACTGGTTTGGTGTGTGCACATATGTGCCAAACACACTGCAGCGCAGCTCTTTAAACTGCTTTTAGAGACACCAGAAGCAGCAGGGATCATCAGGAAGACTACGTAGATGCTCCAAACAGCTGATTTAGGTAAGTAAGAAAAAAAACCAAAGCTCGTATAAGGAAGGATAAAGGCAGGGGTGGGCAGGGCCAATTTCAAATCTCTACTACCGGTTGGGGTGATGTTGTGAGATCCGGATGAATTTCACCACTGCCCTGTTTAGCAAACTGTTCGAATTTACAACATTAGTGCTAAAAAGTAGATTTATGACCAGTTCTTCAACTTACAATGATTGCAATGTCTCTGTGTCATGTGATTGCAATTCAGCCCCATTGGAAACCAGAACACATTTACAATGCTCACAGTGTCCAACAGTTATGTGATTACCATTCAAGAACTTCACAGCCAGCTTCCAACACGCAAAGTCAATGGGGAAGTTGATTTTGAATGCTGTGCTTTTTATGAGGGAATTAAGATGGAGTTGGTGTTTGCATTTGGGAAAAGCAACTGCAGCCAAACAATAAATGCTTCCCATCGCTCCTTCTCCAAGGATAAGCTCAACTCATCCTTTCTCCCAAAGGGCTGTAAATGTTTACAACATTTAGAAACTTGAAAGAAGATGGATCGCTCCATCCGTCCGTCCATCCATCCCTCCACTCATATATTGTACTCACAAAAATCCATGCTAGTATTCCAGGTATGTGACTAATTGAGCCAAACACTGGTTTTTAGGACATGTTTTATGCCAACATGCTTAACCCCAAGAAGCAGCAATGTCTGTAACTGTATAACTCTTCTACACAGGCAAAAGAGTTCTCAGTCAACTGTCAGGATCATGAGCTAGGGTAAACAGCCTATTATGGTATGATTCCAGCCTGAAGCTTGGCTTTTTTCTTGGTCTAAAACTTGGCAGCAACCAGAAAAGGGGCAAACACCCTGAGGGAGCACTTAATTCCAACAACTGCAAGAACTTCTGGAGGGAGACCAAGTTATATGACCTTTTACAAACTTTAAGACTTTCATGTGTTGTAAGAACTAATCTTCAAAGAATTAAGTGGCTACATCAAGTTGTAAAGCCTAGGAGGGCGGTGTCAAACTAGGCAACACCTATAGTTAGGAAAGGTATGTGGTGCAATAATGTATTTTGTACAGTTATCTTCTATACTCTGGGTGTGTCCAGTCTTGTCAGTAAGTTGCAAGTTGTCACGTGGTCATGTGATGTCGTATTTAATGACAGCAGGTGATTTGATTAGCAACTGCAGTGAAACTGACATTGTAAGTCAGACACAGTTGTATGATGTTTCATTTAATAACTGCACTGTTTAGCAATGAAATTGCCAGTCCCAATTGAAGTCATTGTGAGAAATACCTATATTAACACATATAATTCTCAGAGCTTCTGGCCAGTTGTAGTTTTAGTATATCTGCAGGACATCTGGTTAAGAAAAGCTTCAACCACTTAAAGGCTCGATTCTTGCTGATTTAGCCTAGAGGCTGCAATTTTTAAAAAATGGTGCTAAATGTGAGCAACACACATGCCTTGATTTCTCAGAAACAACAACAAATGTATTATCTAGCAAATTGTGCTCTTTTTTGGGGATGAGGGAAACATAGCTGAGAATTACTCCTCTAAATATTACATGTGTTTATATCTAGCATATAAATATGGCATATGTTCTGGCAATATTCTTTTGAGCAACCTGAAGGTGAATAAAATGTATTACATTTTGTTACCCACCACATCATTATACTCTATTTATACTCTATTGCTTCACACAGAGGCAAAGAAGAAGGACAAGAGTGGGCAATGGATGCAGCAAATGGTATGCTGGTCTAATTTTCTGCTAACTCAGTGATAGCATATTTGATGGGTACAAAAAAGAGAATGATCAAAAACAAGCTATCTCTCTCTCTAAAGAGGAGAGCAAGTGCACTATGTAGAAAGGGAAAGGGAAAGGGAAAGGCTATACTCAGACTAGCTTTCAGAAGTAGTTTTTTTTACTCCTTTATCTTGTGAAATGCTTGCAGATGTCATTGGAAGTAGCTTCTGAAATATTATTTGAATTATTCTTCATGCTCTTTTGGAATCTTCAGTGAACTGGAAGAGTAAAATCTCCACATCAGCAAAGGCAAAGGCTTGAATACCAGATAGAATCTGTGTTGTATTCAGATGAATAAATACATATAACTCAGTTTCCAGAATGCCCTTTCTTTTCTTTGACCAAGAAACAAATGGAAAATGTGTTGCTTTTTTAAAATTCCATCATCCTAGCCATAATACTGTAGTGAGTAACACTGGACTAGGACAACACCTTATAGGATTGCCTAAGGCTACTACTCATGATCAATATATATCACTTCTGGTCAGACTCAGCAAACCTCTAAATACCATGTCCTGGGAAATGACGTTAAGAAGAAATGCACCATAAGGACCCAAATTGTTGGGGCAATATGCTGACTCTGTAAACTGCTTAAAGAGGGCTGTAAAGCACTATAAAGCGGTATATAAGTCTAAGTGCTACTGCTATAATGTCCTGCTTGTATGCCTTCTAAGAAGAGGAAGCAGTTACTCATTGTAAGAAATAAGATGCTAGACATTGGTCTCACCTGGAAATACCTGACTTATACTCTCAACTCTATATTTAATATTATACACATAAAATTGAGACTGAACAAAAGGTCTGTTACATCCTTCCTGGCATATGAATCTCCTAACAGCATATGGGAAACACAGTGAAATACGAGGTGGATTTATGGTTGGATTTCAGGACTATTCTTGTATAATCTACAGAAGTTTCAAGACTTCTGGGCTTGTCTTGAGAGTGAGATGACTTGAGGTTGTTCTGTTGCAAAATGTCAGTGATAGGTCACTGATAACAAGAGGCTGTATCAGATACCACTAAAGTTCAATAAAAGAAAATCCTTTGTATAAATGGTAACACAAAATAAAGGCAGAAATGTACTCTTAGATTATTTTGTTTGGATATTTATGAACAATATTTTAACCCACCCTAATCCTAGAGGACTTTGGATAACACACACCACAAAAACAAAATAGGAAATAAACATAATAAAATCCTCTAATCTACATATCTATGATAGATGCCCTTAGTAAAATCAGCTGGGACTAACACAGTTGAAATAAGTCTACTTAAAGACTTTAGGCCAGGAGGTTAAGTGAGCTGGGTGAAGTGATGTATTCACTATGGGTACAACACAAATTGCCTTGGATGCAATGTTTTAGTTGCTATTTTTGGTTTTTTTTGCTGATGTTTTTATTGGTTGTTTCATGGTGGGTGAATGATTATACAAATTGATTGCTTGGCCGAATAAATGAACAAACTGCTCCTTGTATTGTTGGGAAAAAATTTCAGGGGCTTATGGTGCCCCTCCTGGATCCAGTAATTCATGAAACAGGCTGTTCATAATAGAAGTCCAAGATTTTTCTGGTCAGCAGTTTCACAAGGTAGTGCTAGAAACATGGCAACAGTTGGGTGTTAATGCTGTCCTGAGTTGTGGTGAGTTGGGTGGTCATGTATAAGCCAAATAAATAAACAAATTCATTCTACCTTCAGATCTTTGGATTTTAAGAAGCAGGATAGAAAGGGTATTGATGCTTTTGAAATTTGGCTCAATATTTCTCTTCTGAGAATATCTTAGATAATGAAGAAAACAAACAAATCAATAATCAGATAAATCAACCCACAGTTTATATTTCACTTGAGATATAAATGACCAGGCTAAAATTTATTTAATTATTTATTAGGTGTTTTTAATCCCATCTATTTTTATAAATAACTCAAGGTATGAATTTATATAATACTCTTTCCTCCTCCTATTTTCCTCACAACAAGAATCTTATAAAGTGGGTTGAGCTAAGAGAAAGTGACTGGTTCAAGGTCACCTAGCCTGTTTTTCATGTCTTGGTCTTTTCACAGTCTTTTACTTGCTAGGCCGACATCTTAACCACCACATCAAACTGACTCTCATTAGTTCATTATCTCATTATCATACTTCAGACATATTATGTGATGCTTTAGCTCTCTGGAGAAAGCTGTAATGCTAGAAAAAAGGAAAGAGAAGAAGAAGATAACTAGTGCAAGATAGTTGGACTCAATTACAGAGTAGCAATCAGTGCACAACTGGAAAACACAAAGGATCAAGCTGGAGAAAGACCTGATGGCACATAATCAGCATCTTCAGCTCTCATTGTATCTGTTCCAGACTAAAGGCTATCTTTAACAATTATCATTGAATGAGATGATCAATTATGGGAAGCCTATGTTTGCCATGGAAATCATGAACTCATGAGCTGCATGAGACTCCTTCCACATGATATGATGGTTGAAATAAAGAAAGATCAAAAGCTGTAGGAATTCCAATCTCAAGTATTGAATTGCCTTTAACATCCTTAAGGCCTGAAGCAAAGCATAATTAAATCATAGTGTGGTAGAAATTCTCCAGAGGAACATTTAGCTGAGAGGTCGCTATGATCACCTTCAGGATATTAGGGCCTTTATCATTAAATATTTGGGCAACAACATAGGCCTATTAAATAACACATCCTCTTTTTTCATTTTTTAAATGAATTACATTTCCTCAGAATTTAAATTGTTAATTAACTAGAGATGTGAACAAAGAAAAGTTTGCTGAATTAAAAAGTGGAACAATATTTTAATTATGAGTGGAAAACAATAACAAGCAAACTATAATGAGAAACTTTCCCCAATAGCTATGGTGAAAATAAGAAAATATATGAATGCTCAGGAAATACCTATTCACTTTAAATGGCTTTATAACTTCAAGATCAGTACAGAAAAGACTGCCTAATTATGAGATCAAATCCTATGTATTATCACTGAGATTCAAGATCAGTACATAAAGAACTGGCTAATTATGGGACCTAATCTTATATATTATCACTGAGAACTTCTGGAGAAAATTTGATGAGTAGATAATTGGAGAACAGCATATGTAGTTTTTATCTTCATGAAAGGAAACAAAAACAACAAATTCAGATAATTAAAGACAAATTATTTTGACAATGATGCCTGGGAAGAGTCTAGAGAGAACACTAAGATTTTGATCTATAAGTACCTCAAAAATAATGTAAAAATTGCCAAAGTCTGAAGTTCTGAAGTACATTGCCAAGCTAACCTTTTCCCATTTATTGATTTTCTTTTTCTTAGTAGATTGTGGGAATGTCTTAGTTTGGTTTCAGTGAAGTTGGCTTGAAGAGCAGTTATTTGTAGCTTCTCATTCATTGGATGGAGACCTTTATCCTTCAATTTCTACTGAAGACTTAGATGAAAAGGCAGAGAGAATGCTTATCAGCTTTGCAAATGAAACAAAATGGCTGGGATGCTAATAGCAATAGCACTTAGACTTATATACCCCTTCACATTGCTTTACAGTCCTCTCTAAGCAGTTTATAGAGTCAGCATATTGACCCCCCAACAATCTGGGTCCTCATTTTACCAACCTCAGAAAGATGGAAGGCTGAGTCAACCTTGAGCTGAACTAAGAATTGAATTACTGGCATTCCGCAGAATTAGCCTGTAGTATTGCAATTCTAACTACTGTGCCATCATGACTCTTCAATAACCTTGAAAACAAAAATAAAGTTGAAGATTAACTTGAAAAGCTAAAGAAAAAATTATGCATTAAGGAGATATAAAACATGGGTATAGAAAAGGATGGGCGGGTAGATGCATGGGTATAGAAAAGGATATCTGACTTGGCCATGGTACTTGTGAAAAAAAGTTAATTACAAACTAAACAAGTCAGTGGTAAGATGTGTTTATAAAAAAGACAAATGTCATTTTAGGCTACATCAAGAGAAGCACAGTTTCTACAGAAATCACATTTCCACTTTATTCTTCTTAGTCAAATTCTATCTGGGGTATTGTGTTCAGTTTTGGATACCATGCTTAATGATGGATTCAGATAAACAGGAATGAATTCAGAGAAGAGTAACAACAATGATTAGAGCAGTAGAAAATAAATAATATGAGAATTTTGAAGAGTTTTAATGTTTATTCTTCAAAAAGAGAACTGAGAGAGGATATAAAAGTTATTCTAATAAGTACCTGAAAAAAAATGTTACATAGCAAAAAGCAGTCCAAGCCTGTCTCTACTATCCTAGAAGGCAGTATTTGGAATATGGGTATTTAAGTTCCATTTGAATGTTAGCACAATGCTCCATTTTAACACTTGAGCCACTTATTCAGGATATTGGCTGGCTTGCTTTTATGGGATTTGCTTGAGAGGTGGACTGCAATCTGTCACGCATGCTTTAAAACTGAATTCTCTGCAAGCAAGGGAATTAAACTTCTTGGCTTAAATGGTCTCTTCCAACTCTATGATTCCATGAATTTTCCCATTTTCTGTTTGATGATTTCTAATGCTAATGCCAGATGAGATCACAGCAGCTCAAGCAGAAATGAAAGTGCTTTCAAATGCACAACATTTAAATCACTGATGCTGTCTACTATTTGGTGCTTTAGATATAAAGCAAGCAAGCAAGCAAGCTAGTTAGCCTTACTAAAGAAGAAAAGACAATAGATTTCTATTAAAATACACATTTTAGAATGAGCTGTGTTAGTAGATATGCTAGGATAGAATGCTCATTTAGAAAAATCTTAAAAATATCCAGGATATTTTGAGAAACAAAGTAAGAATATCTCCTTTCAGATCAGAAACTTTGCATTCTATTACATCAACAGCATGAAAATGCCTAATACATTGTATTATCACAGCATATCTGTTCTCCAGCTCCCTCCAGCAAATATAAGGAAATAATCAAAAGAAAGATGACATGTTTCTGTCACCTTTGCTCCTACTGTTCAGCAGATAATTTTAAGTAAAGACAAGCTCACATCCAGCAGCAGCAGCAGAGACTGAATGCAAGTATGATTCACTAGTGCTCAGGTTTACTCTTTGATGACCTTCCAATCAAGACATCCCAGAACTAAAATATCAGCTAGTTAAGCAAGCTGTGTCTAAAAAATGTGCACATTTTTTTCCTAAATGGACATTCCATTGCTCTAATAGGGAATTAATCCAGGCCAAGCTGCTTTAAGTTTCTTCACTAGCTCCAAGACAGCAGCTGATTGGACCAGCTCATGAACAGATTTCCTAAATCGAAGACCTACAAATCGAAAAAGATGAAATTGTAGTTTCATTCAATGGCACAGCACTCTTTACACACATAAACCCAGAACTAGCAAAAGAACCCGTGAAAGAACTCTACACAACACACCCAACTTTATCTAATACCCAAAATCATGGACCTGGCCAATTTCTGCCTCATTGTCTATTTTCAATTTGACGTACAAATATATGGAAAAAATCAAAGGAACACCCATAGGATTATCTTTCTCAAGACTCATAGAAGAGGCTGTAATGCAGGATCTAGAAAGTATAACACACTCTCTCACACACAATCAAAACTATATATTCAGTATATCAAAGGCCCTTTTTGTTGTAATAAAAAATGAAGAATTAGTGAAGATACATGAAACAATAACATCTTCAAAGGAATAAAATTCACAAGGTAAGGAGAAAACCTTAGACATACTTCGAGGTTATTTTTCAATTATCAGGTGTTTTATTCCAAATACATTCATTCAGGAGCTATTTCAGTTACCTTTGCTATAAATATCAAAATCCTTATTATTGTTACATGAGGCAATAGCAACCAAGGAAAGATTAAATTTATGACCATGTATTCCAACAGTTCAGAATTATTACGGTTCAATTATCACTATGAATTCTAAATACTGTACATGTTGATTTTATTTAAGTAATGAGATATTTAATTTTTTTAAAGGTTGGCAAAATCTTTATACCAAATAAAGAAGCAAGGCAGAAGAGATATAGAAAGCATTTAGCATTTATGTGACTCAAATTTGTTTCTCATTTTTTAGAGGAGATGAATTGAGGTACTCATAAAAGGTCCTGACAATATTTTAAGGGAAAACACTGAATTATTTAATATCTTTGAAATTTTTGCAATTTATAAGAAAAAGTTGACATTTGGCAAGGGGTTTCTCCAGGGATCCATGTACTTACTTGATCTATTTCTTCCAAATATAGCACATCATGGTAGTCAAAATAAACATTTCTGGAAAATCCACATTTGAACAAGTGATCAAAATCACAATGCTCAATAGAAGGTATGGATTTGTTCAGCTGACTTATGGAAATCTCAGATTTCATTGTGTTTATTAATATACATAAGGATGGAATTACTTACCATCATGCATGATATCATGTGTATGGAAGAAGAATGGGAGGCAAAATAAATGCTGATGAAATTTCACAAAGCTTTACTCTACATATACATGGAGCTTCTTTTACTGGAAACTGGCATGTTGCAAATCATGATCTTGTTATTGCAGGATGCCATGATGGTCATAAAGGTGACTACCTAATCTCAGCATATGTCATGCAGATACAGCTATAATAAAGAAATATTATCTTATGTTGCCACCCATCTCCATGAAATTCCTTTAATGGGAATAATAACGCTTTAATATTCTCATTTGAACTGAGTGGATCAGACAGATTGGTCTGTTTAGGAGATACCTGGAAGCCAAATCGTAAAACATTTATTGGTTAAAACCAGCTCTAAGAATTGCACACAGTAGCATATTCAGAGCCAATGCAGTGCCTCCAAAATCAGTGTTATTTAGCTATAGCAGCTGTCATACATCAGCAAGCAGGATGCTGTAGTTTGCATGAATTGGAGCTTTTGGATATTCTTCAAAAGCAAAGCCATGTAAAGTATATTACGGGGGACTTCCCTAGTGGTATGGGGACATTTGCTACAGTTGTCAAGCTTTCCTGCTCAAAACAGGATTGCAATTGGCCCACCAGCCAAATTTGGGCTAAGACTCCCCTATCTACAGCCTCCATAGGAGTAGCTATGAGTCTAGAGAAGTTTTAAATCAACTAATGTATATGCAATATATCCTGTCTTTGTTCCGGGACTTCATCAGTGCTTGATCATGGGGTATCCTTTTATCTGTTTTTACTTATAAGGCTAAATTTTAAGGTTTAATATCCACACAATTCTTATCCAGCAATCTAGATCAAACAGAGAATAATAAATTGAGCATATTAACAGATCAGTTCCTACAACCCAATATGTTAAACTACACACAATAGTGGAAAGGAATCAGAATGAGGGGAATGAAGAATTTGAACATAAGCTTATACTTTTGAGGAGTTATTTGAAATGCGTTCAGAGAATGGCAGTCAGCTCCCAAGAAGAAGGTATCTGTGTCTAGGTCATTCCTCCATGAAATCCTTTTATTAACAGAGGAAGAGTTCTTTCAAGGTAGAATTGAAAACAATTGCTCCAAGGGGGAAAGAAAAATAATATGATGAAACGTGTTTCCTAAACATGACTTTGAACAAAAAAATTTTCTTGGTTCTTCTAGAGCTGAGTTGCTAAACATAAGAGAAGGAGTTTGTGTTAGCTTGAACAACAAATAAGGTAACCATATGCTAATTTTGTCTAAGCGCAACCCATGGAATCAATTTATGGTTCAATGGGTCACTGTAAACCCATAACATTTAGGTTAGTTTAATTACTTCTAGTTATCCTTGGGTTAAGAGTAGCTTATGCACCAAGCCAGTACTTCAGGTGACTGATGATGGTAAGTGATGTTGAAAACTGCTGGAGGTAATTTCTTGTTTTAGTTTCACACCCAGCATATTCTCCATTAATCCATTCCTGCATGCAAATCAGAGCAAGCAGATGCACCACTCTATTTAGCTAGCAAAAATAGCTTGATGTTTATTATTAAAGATTAGCAAAACATAAAAAAAAACCTAGAGGAAAAATAGGACACACAGACAGATGAACTGCAACTGAAGAAATGGATGTCAAAAGAAATGAAACTCGGACATTTTATAGCCCACTGGAAATTCTGTAAATTTATAATTAGCATGCTCATTCCCTCAGAGGCCTTTAACCCTTTCAAGTACATAATGGCAATAGACTCAAAAAGGAAAACCTGGGTGAACCTTACTTATCCTACATTTGGTGAATGATGTATCCAACAAGTGAGTTTTGTTGTGGAGACACAAGGCCATCACACAGCCCATTATACCAACATCAACTCCATCAACCAATGAAGACACAGCAGCACAGCCAACCAGCCCAGCACACCAGGCCCCCATACCAGTATTTATAGAGAGACAACAGCTCCAGTCATGCTTTGCTCAACTCTGGCACAAGCAGAAAGCACCTGCCTGAGGATGGTGAGTGGGACCTCACCGAAACATCGCCAAGATACTCTTAATCTTACACAGAAAAAGACCCGAACACACCTAGACCTACATACCTGTACCCATGAAAATCTACGAAAATGTATACATATATATGAGTGTGTGGTGTTTTTTTTTTTTGTGTGTGTGTGTATACTCACTCATCACAAAATCTCCAGAACTGTAAAACCTACAAACTTGAAATTTAGCATGTACATTCCTCTTGGCTTCTAGGTGCTCACTAAGAAAGGATTTTTTGAAATGATCATCAGATCATTAATATTTCTTACACAGTGTAATTAACATGCTCTGATGCTAAGGAGTTAGACATTCTACTCCCCCTCCCCACCTGAAAAGAACTCTGTTCCAACTGCCAGTTGCCTCACATTCCATTACCTCAGTTCAAACTGGCAGACATTCCACTGCTTCACTCAGGAGTGGTCTGGGGCTTCCTACAGTACTAAACATACCTTACTAAAATGTCTACACCTTCCACCTATGGAACTACTTCTGAACTCAAGGTGGTGGGAGAGATTTTCCCTTATGAGTTTCACCGACCACCACTGAGCCAATGGATTGTGAACCAAATTTCTCCTGCATAGCGTCACAGTCCCAAATTTCTTACACTGACCTCCTCAGTTCAGACAAATCTGTTCCTTCTATTGTAACACCAGTTAAAAGGAAAAGAGGGAAAACACAGGAAAAGATTTACAGATGCATTTAGAAAAACACAAGTAAGGGAAGCTGCAAAAAAGTCAAACTAATCCCCAAGCCAATAGAGAGGCTGTAAAAAAGTACGCATCTAAAAACCCCTACGTTAATCAGGCAGCTACAGCCAAATTCAATAAAAAGATATCACAAATCAGATCAATGCCTTGGAGTATAAGTATTTGTCTGGTTTTAAATATGAACCTCAGATTGATTACTCCAGGGAAAAGGTTGTTGATTTTGAACCTCGGGTTACCCTGTGCCTTGTGCCATGCCTATGTCCTAGGGAAGTCACTGTCTCGCAGATATCCGGTTGTGAGTCCCTGTGTGTGAAGTGGGGTTCTAATGTTCAGTTGGGCCTGCTGCTCACATACCTGGCTCCCTGCCA
>JAEANM010018926.1:0-12506 GCA_017656035.1 Myanophis thanlyinensis | reverse complement strand
CGGTTGGAGGCTGATGGTGGCAACAGGCGGTCCCGTAAGTAACCCGGTCCCAAGCCATGGAGCGCTTTAAAGATGAGAACTAAAACCTTGAAACCTCTTGAGTCCTCTATGGGCAGGCCTCTATTCAAGCCTAACTCTGCAACATGCACCTGCTGCAGGACGTGACTGCCAAAGGCCATGTCAGATGAGGCATAGGTAACTATGCAGTGCCTTGCAGATGTCATCAACAGACACTTGTGTTGACCAAGCCACTGTAGTGTCAGCACTTCTAGTGGAATGTGCAGTCAGATCTGTCAGGACCTGCAGATATTGCGCCTGATAAGCTCTGGGAATACATTCCCTGATCCAGTGACCTATTGTAACTAATGTCACCCTCATGCCTAAGGCACACGGGTTAAAAAACACAAACATGGACTCAGTCTTTCTGAAGGGAGCAGTTCACTTAACATATGTTTTAAGGGTCCTGTGAACATCTCATGTGCAGTTTGCTTAACATATGTTTTAAGGGTCCTGTGAACATCTCATGTGTGTCACAATTTCTCCCTGTCATGTACTAGATGAGGGCAAAAATCCAGTAAAATCAGCCCTGTGGAACCATCTATTGACTTTAGGGATAAAGGAGGGGTCCAACCTAAGTACCACCCTGTTCGGGTGAAAGATGCAAAGGTTTTATCTTACCGACAATATGGCCAGTTCTGAAATGCATCGAGTGGATGTAATCACTACTAGGAAGGCCATTTTTAGCGTCAGAAGATGTAAAGTAGCCTCACATATTGGCTCAAATGGAGCTAGAGTGAGGGCTTTTAGTATCTTACGGAGGACCCATGTAGGATATCTATGGACCATCTGAGGCCAGAGGTTGGCCGCTCCCCTAAGAAAGGAACTGACCATAGGATGGTGTGACAAGGATTGTGAGGTGCCGCACCACAGGACTGTCAAGCAGCAACTTGCTTGCATAGAGTATTTGGAGAGAGACCATTGTCCAGACCCTGTTGAAGAAAGTCAAGAACATGTGCAATAGTAGCTGACAATGGATCTATATTTGATTTCGTGCACCAGAGGCAGAACATCTTCCATGTGGCTTCGTAGATTTGAGTGATGGAAGGTCACCTGGAAACCTATAGTGTCCAAATTATTTTGTCCAAAAAATTGACGCGAACTAAATTCTGGTGCTCAACTTCCAGACGGCTTGTTGTAGCCAGGCTGGATCTGGATGAATTACATTGCCCTGTCAAAGGAATAGTCTGTTCGTAGGAATCCTCCAGGGCCTGGAAATGGACAGATCGATGAGATCTGCGAACCAGGATCTCCTGGGCCAATACAGGGCCACCAATAGAATCTCGGCCTCGTGCTGTATCATCCGTGTGATCATTCCTGGAATAAGGGGAAGAGGGGGGAAGCGTATAATAGCCCAGGTGGCCAGGTGCTTTGCAGAGTGTCTGTTCCCTCTGACTCCTGTGTTCTGTATCTGCTGAAAAACCTTGGCAACTGATTGTTCATAGTGGATGCAAATAAGTCAACCACTGCAATGCCAAATCTCAGTTATTTCATAAAAAAGATCCAGATGAAGCTGCCACTCCAAGTGATCCACTGTGGTACAGCTCAACCAGTCAGCTTTGACATTTGTCACTCCTGAAATATGTTGAGCCTTGAGTGAAGAGAGATGTATTTCTGCCCATTGACATAAGTCACAAACCTCTGTCATCAGAGACCTGGAGTGGGTGCCCCCTTGAAAATTGATGTGAGCCTTTGCAGCCACATTATCCATCATGATCGGAACGTCAAGATCTTCAATGGTGGGCTCAAAATGTTTAAGTATGAGGTGAATAGCTCTTAGTTCGAACCAATTTATCTTGTTCAAGGGATCCGAGATTGACCATTGTCCCTGAGTTTTTTGTGAACTTAGGTGTGTTCCCCCCTCCCAAACAGGCTTGCGTCTGTGGTAATTGTGACGCGATCTGGCTCCTTGAATGGGGAGCCCCTGTGCAGTGCCCATGAAGTCCACCAATGCAAGGATCGAAGAACCTCCAGTGAGACCTTCACCTTGAAATGAGCATTGCTTTGGCCAGCTCTTTGGAATGGTAATAAAAACCATTGCATGGGTCTTGCAGGCAATCTAGCCCAGGGTAAAATGCCTATACATGAAATCATGGTCCCCAGTAATTGCTACAGGGATGCTACTGGGGTGCTGAGATCCATTCTCAGATGTCTAATTAGTGGTCTGAGTTTTAGTTGCCAATCCTGAGACAGGAATACATGACAGGACATGGTATCAATGATGGCACCCAGGTGTTGAAGGTGAGTCTCTGGGGTGAGGTGACTCTTCTCCCAGTTAATTGAAAAACCATGTTCCTGCAGAGTTTGGACTGTTATTTTAATGTCACTCACTGTTTGAGAAAGCAATGATGACTGGATGAGTATATCATCTAAATAGCACTGAACATGTATGGGCAACAACCTGAGGTGTGCGGTTAACACCACTAACACCTTGGTAAAGGTTCTGGGGGCAGAGGAGAGGCTGAAGGGTAAGGGTCTGTACTGAAAGTGCCTTCCCGTGAGATAACGCCTATGAGTCATGTGAATGGGTATATGAAGGTATGCCTCAGACAGGTCAATAGACATCAGGAAGTCACCCTTCCTGATGCCCTCCAAAATGGAGTAAAGAGAGTGCATTTTGAAATGATGGTAACTAAGATGCACATTCAACTTTTTAAGATCTAGAATAGCTCACCAGTTGCCCAAGGCTTTGGGCACTATGAACAATATGGAATAAAATTCCATACCCTGTTCCTGTTCTGGAACAGGTTTCAATGGCATGAATTTCCAATAGATGGTGAATAGCCTGTTCCATTAGTTTCCTCTTTTCTGGGATAAGAAACAGGTCACAAAGCATCTCAGGGGACTGGAGATGAACTCTAGAGTTAGACTTTGTCTGAGCGTACTTAGGACTCACCTATCTGTGGTATTGCTTCTCACTGGTTTATGAATAGGCCTATCCTATCCCAATGGGAGCCCCAAATTTGGATCTATCTGGGTCTACAGAAGGGGCAACCTCCCGCTCCTCTAAAGGGCCATTTGGTCTGGGTTTGTGGCCTGTACCTATCCCGATAATGATCCTGAAGACATTCCAGACATTGCACAGGGTCTGTACCTGAATCAAGCTTGGGTATTGTTCTGCGAGGATACAGGGTAAAACGACGTTCAAACTTCTTGCGCTGAGGTGGAAGAACTTTTTTCTTTTTCTTGTTTTCCACTAAGAGTGGATCAATTGTCTCACCAAAAAGCCTACCTCCAAGGAAGGCTCCAGATGTGACTCTCCATTTGGTCCTCATATCAGCCTGTCAATTGCGAAGCCAGAGGAGTCACCGTGAAGCTACCGAAGATGCCATGGACCTGGAGGCAAATCTGACAGTATTTAAGGTAACATCAGCAGAAAATTGAGTTGCCGCAATTATTTTATTAAGATCCTGTTGTAACCAGATATCACCTGAAGGTATTCTCCCCTCCATTTGGCAGAGCCATAACAACGTGGCCCGGTTAAAACAAGGTTGCTGCTCAGGCCACTGTTTGGTAGGCAGAGAGGAGAGCTCTAACTCTGACTTTTTATCCTCAGGTTTGAGGGCCTCCGCCACATCTCCTGATAATAAGGAGGGGGAGGCGAGGTTAACAATAAGCTGTAATAGACTGTAAGCAATTGTAGAAGGTCTGAAATGTTTTTGTCTCCAAGATAATAACGTTTGTCTGAAGCGTTGGGGATGGTCTGGAAACCCGGCCTCAACCATTGCTTTTGGATTACATCCAACACCAACTGAGGTGTAGGAACATTATTACTCTCTGCTACTGGTGATGAGAAAAGAGAGGAAGTGTTTCTATGTGTTTCGAAGTCAGTGCCCTGAGTTATGGGAGGGATCCCCAACTCCGTGGTGGTCTTGGCCTTAGTAAACAGGGATTTGAAGATTTCTGGGGGAAACAACCCCACAAAGGCTAGAGGGTTGGGTGTAATGTCATCATCCGAGAGGGCAGAGTCTCCGAGCTTGTCCCGCAGAAAGGATCCCCTGCTCTGCAACGAGGAGACATATGAGCAAGATTCCTATCTTGGGCAGGCACCCTCAGAGCGGCTCAAGGAGAGGCAGCCCTCTGGGCATGGCTGGTGATGTAGAGGAATAAGAGCCACCTGTAAACTTTGTTGTAATCCTGCAAAGCCCTATGCCAGGGTCTGAACCAACATAATTTGGAGGTTGGAAAAAAATTCTTGCTGACTATCAGGGCCCCTAAGGCCCACAGCAGTGGTTATAAAGGTGGCTTCTACATGTCAAGATGTGTCATGAGGGAAGATTGGTCTGCCACTGAAGATTGGGTTCATTGAACCCTTCTGGTGATAAGGAGGGCTGCTCGAGATTGGCCACAGCAATAAGTTGTGGAGGGGATAGCTTGCCCCTGTCAGTGTCAACTACTGATTTTAGATGTTTCTCGGCCTTGGAGAGTTCTTTCTCCAAAACTTGTCTGCTAGATGCAAATTTGTCCTCAGACCTGGCTGACTTCTGCAAGGTTCTGGGCTTGATTTTGTCAGATACTTTCCTGGAAGTGGATTTTGACCCCTTGCCTCTCTTCTTATCCCCTTGGGATGAGAGGGGCAAATCCTGAGTTTGGGATGTCTCTGTCAGGGTTCCACACAATATCAGCAATGCAATCAAAACTCCAAAGAGACAAAATCCAAGGAATAAGATTTTATTGAAGACATTGTTCTGGTATAACAAAAGCTGCTACATAATTAAGCTGTTGGTTAATCAGAAGCAGGGAATTTTAGTCAGATGCTATGTATTAACAACTTCTAAACAGGAGACTATGAAAAGGACATTAATATGGATTAAAAATTAACCATGGCTGCCAGAAAACCTGATATGGCAGTTCTGCCCACAGAAACAGGCACTCAGTATTATCTGCCAAAACTAGAAACAACACATGGTATTCATTCTGCTGCCCTTAACAGCATCAACAGATACAGAGACAAATATTCCAAAATTCCAACTTTTCTCAGATGGGGTTCCCAGAAGTAAAGCTGAGTCAGAGTTGAATAATATTCTGAAATAAATAGAACATGCTCTCCTTTTCTTCCTATATTGTTTAAATTTTTTCATCTCTTTCAATAGAACTGTTTCTGCATAGACATTTAAGCACCATTTTGATACATAGCTTTGATTACCAATGGAGTTTTATCTTGCTAATGATTATAAATGTTGTTTTCTAAAATTGCAGCTTGGAACCTGAACAATTCATAGTAGTATGCAGTGGTGGAATTCATTTTTTTTACTACCGGTTCTGTAGGAGTGGCTTGGTGGGCGTGGCTGGGGGGGGTCATGTGATTGGGAGGGCAGTTTCTGTAAGTAGGGCAATAAAGATTAGGCTAGAAACAACACCAGAATGTTTTTTTCCTGCTTTCCTTACAGGACTAACCCTGCAAAGTGGAAAAAAACAAAACGAGATTTCTTCTAACAACTGGTTCTCTGAACTGCTTAGAAAATATACTACTGGTTCTAGCAAGCCTGCTAGAACCTGCTGAATTTCACCTCTGGTAGTATGGATTTCCAAAACAAGTCTTTTAATAATACAATCAAATATATAGTAAGAACATGCAGACTTTAGATTCCTCCTGTCTTCCTTTCTCTTTAACTTTGAGATTAACAACCAAAACTAGGCACAAGAATTTAGCTTTAGTATCAAAACTTATAAAAATTCAGTCATATTCAGAATTTCTCCTATTTCTACCAGACTGTCTTTATTTAGCCAAAAAGTTCAGAATAAAATAAACAGCTTTTTGTTGTCACTAGAGCTAATGAGTCTACATTAGAAGCTTTTACTTATATATTGTACTGTACTACATAGAAAAATAAATAAATAAAAAGAAATATCTCTCCAGAACGCAAACATATTCAAAAAATTTATAAAGCGTCTCAGAAGTTAAGCAATACATTAAAACTTGGCAATATACAATTATGTTGACTGCCTACAGTTTCAAAGGCTTTGTGTAGTTTCTCATCAGGTTGCACAAATCATCCTACTTGCAAACTATAATGAATGTGTGGACTGCAAGTGGCACCTTCAGTGACACTAGTTATTTTATTTTATGATTATTCTTGGGTACATTAGACTGTGCTAGCAATTATTTTTATATAATGTTTAAAATAGACACCTTCCAGTTTCCTTCCAAAAACTCATGGGTGTTTTTAGAATGCTTTTTATGCAATATTTTGTAAATATGATCCCTTATTATTCCTCATATCATTCAGCCCTCCCCCACTCAATTTATTTGGCTGTATTTGGTTCTGAATGTCTTGTTAATGATTTCAAGCTATAAGCCTAGTACTTTATGATCCATGATGTCCCTTTCTAATATATACACAACATAATAGTTCTGGGCCAGACACATTTATATTCAGTAGAATCTATGAAACCTTGACGCTAAATATATTCTTTCAGTGTCTTCACTAAAACATATTCATCAGTAACTTTAAATAAAACACATAAAGATTTTTTTTTATCCATGGTAGCTTTTTCACACATGTAATTTCCCCAATAGTAAATGGGATATTAAGTGATAGAATCAGAGATGTATGTATTGCTCTTAGCTTTTTCATTTTCAACAACTTATATGACTAACATGTTTATGTGCCCAAGACTTCTGCAAACAAACTGAGATGAGGACATGGAATAGCACGAGTAGGTATATTCTTTCTCCATGTAATCTGAAGATAAATAAATAAATTACTGCTTCATTCTTCAGTCATCCGGAGATGAACAATCCCACATTAAATATCTCATTCATATTACATGCCCATAGTAAATAATAACTTGTGGTGCTATAAGCATGCCTTAATTGGTAGCTGTCATCTTTAAATATTTACCATTAAAACTTATCCAAATACTTCATTACTTCAGAAAAGCCACATTGTATGTAGCTAAAGAGTACATCTAAAAATAATATGGTTGGCTTAACTGATTAAATTGTAAACAGACTCAGATGTTAAACAGCAGTTTATCAACCACCTATATAAAAACCCACTTATTCTTGAATTAATTGAACTGAAATCAGTTATTCTGTAATAGGTGAGGATGATTTAATTTCCAGTTACCCTTGCTTCATTTGTGTTCCAATCATTTTATTTCTTTTTATAGCCTGAACCTACTCTTTAGTTATAATTAATAGTTTTACAGTGTAGAATTTTACCAAGATGTAATAGAAAAAGAAGAAAACTATTCCAATCTTCCTTCCAAAATTGCTAATCTTGCATGTTTACAAATGCATTGTTGCTTTATAATTATTAATTGGTCCACTGCAAACAAGATCACATGAAATACTTTATATGTTTTTATATGTTTTATGTTTTTAGGAATAAAAAGCAACTGCTGGCTTATGAGATTTTTAGTAAAAAGTGAAAGATTTATACAATCTGAAGGGAAAGCAAAGTATACTCTGCCTTGTGACATCTTACACAAGTTTTTTAGACATTTATTACAGCATAGCCCATCTCATTTCTCTGGAAAAGGCCATATAATTTGTTTTAGCCAAAATCCCGGTCAAAATCCATTAAGAAATACTCAGACGCGAGGTCAGTTTGGATGACCGCGAAGAGTCCCATTTATTCCTAGCCACGAGCAAACTCACGATGAGCTTTTGCTCAGGTCATAAGTGGAGGAGAAAAGGAAGCCGCGGATTTTTATATTTTGCCGCGGTGTCATTTTCCGTGCATCACATTGGCTGGGCGGCCCAGCCAATGGGAAGTGTTCTTTCGGCAGCCAATCAGCTGCTGGTTCAAAAGTCCGCACAGACAGACCGGAGTGGAAACTCCGGTGGTGCCTGCGTGGTACATTACACCCCTCCCCTCTTGGATGGAGTGTTCGAGATTTTTGTATCGCACAGGCGTAGTCCTTCAGGTAAGCTGGGCGGTGCCGGGTGCGAGTTGAACGGCGCAGGCTCTGTTCATTTGGGCTGCTTCTGCTGCCATGGACGGATGTGCCGGGGACCTCTTCTGTTCCCGGTGGTTGCGATGGCGGCGGCAGTGGCGTCGTTTGCAGTGATGGCAGCTGCTGGGCCTCGGCAGCTGGTGGAGGTGTGAGACAGGCCCCAGGTACGTAATGCACAACTCCCCCCGAGTAATCCATTTCCCTTAAATTGTTTGGCTCCCCCTCCCCACTGGGTTCGTTCTCGTTTATTATCCTTCCCCGTAGCTGGTCGATGTGCCTTTTCCAGGTGCAATCATCACTTATTTTTACTTCATAAGATTTGGGCCCGGTTGACCGGCTGATGGTCCCAGGCACCCATTTGGGTGGGCCTGGGTAATTCCTTCCCCCTCTAAGAAAGTTCTGACCCTTTGGGAGGAAGGTGTGGGAATGGGGGGGGTCATCCGAGTGGACTCTGCTTAGGGGAATCTTTATTTTGCGCCCCATTAAGAGTTCGGCGGGGCTACGGTTGGAAGTTTGGGAGGGGGTGGAATGTTGGGCGAGGAGAAAAGTGTTTATTTTTTGTTGCAAATTGGACGGCTGCAAGGGTGGGATTGCTTGCTGTGTGTTTTGCGATGATGTCTGCTGTGACAGGGTTGTCTGGTATATGTTCAATCAGTAGCAAAGGGAGGGTTGGGGCCGGGTTGTGCGGGCTGGATGGCAGCGGGCAGTGGCTGAGGGCATCAGCGTGTGGTATTTGTGCCCCAGGGCGGTGCTCCAATGTGTATAAGTATGCTGCCAGGAATTCGATCCAGCGAGTCATGTGGGGGGGAGTACTTGTGGGGTCTGTTTGTTCCCCGCGATGAGGCCCAGGAGGGGTTTATGGTCCATTACAAGTGTGAATTTCTGGCCATAAATGTAGTCATAGAAACGTTTGATCCCTGCCACAGCGGCCAGAGCCTCCTTGTCTAGTTGGCTGTAGTTCCTTTCAGATACAGAAAGGGTTCGTGAATAGAATGCTATGGGTGCTGTATGGCCATCGGGAAACACATGGCTGAGAACTGCCCCCACACCATAAGGTGACGCGTCACAGGTAGCTCAACTGGTGTAGATTCGCTATATTGAACCAGGAGGCTGTTAGAAGTGACCAATGCCTTAACAGCTTGGAA
Organism: Myanophis thanlyinensis; assembly: GCA_017656035.1. Lineage (NCBI taxonomy): Eukaryota > Metazoa > Chordata > Lepidosauria > Squamata > Homalopsidae > Myanophis > Myanophis thanlyinensis. The sequence goes on along the minus strand of JAEANM010018926.1, from coordinate 3,399 downwards.
TGCCCTTTGTTCTACTTCCCCCCAGCACCACGGCGTCGTTTTATTTAGCAGTTTATGGAGGGGTTCTGCAATTGTGGCTTTGTGCCTCAAAAGCATGCTGTAAAAGTTAAGGAGTCCCAAGAATGCTTGCAGCTCTGTTTTGTTGGAGGGTGGGGGGGCATCGTGAATGGCCACAGTTTTACTTCTAGTGGGGTGTATACCCGCCGCATCTATCCTGAAACCCAAGAACTCAACTTCGGGGACACCTATTAAACATTTGTTTTTATTAAGCTTAAGTCCTGCATCCCAGAACCTCTGGAGTGTTGTTCTGAGCCTGGTGATGAGTTCTTGGTGGTTTGCAGCGGCCACCAGGACGTCATCAAAATATGGGGTTACTCCAGGGATGCCCTGTAACAAATGTTCCATTAGGGATTGGAATATTCCCGGGGCTGTGCTAACCCCAAATTGTAAACGCGTGCACTTAAATGCCCCCCTATGGGTAACTATGGTTTGGGCTTCTGCTGTCTGTTCATCCACTGGCAGTTGTTGGTATGCTTGTGCCAGGTCTAGTTTAGTGAAAACTTTTCCTTGTCCCAGGGAATGGAGGAGGTGCTGTATGACTGGAACCGGATACGTATTCCATTGTAATGCTTTATTAATGGAGCACTTATAATCAGCACATATGCGGAGAGACCCATCAGGCTTAATTGGGGTGACAATGGGGGTCTCCCACCTGGCGTGGTCAATTGGCACTAAAATGCCCTGGGCTATTAATTTGTCCAATTGTTCATCCACCTTAGGTTTGAGGGCTAGGGGCACTCTCCGGGGCTTAAGCCGGATTGGAGGAATGGAAGGATCAAGGCTGAACAATATAGGGGTCCCCTTATATTTCCCCTGCTCACCATCAAAGATGTCTGCAAATTCGATGTCATCTTTGGTGTTGGTTCCGGCGGTGGTGAGGTTAATGGTTTCTTCTTCTTCGAGGGTTAATTTTAGCTGCTGAATCCAATCTCTGCCCAATAGGTGTGGAAATTCCCTCTCTGTTATTACTATTGGTAGGTAGCCCTGGAACTGCTTGTGTTGCACGAGGATGTTGATTTGTCCCAGGAGGGAATTGATTTGCCTTGGCAATCTCTTAGGGCTGTTTGTGAGGGGCACAAGTTCCCCTTCTGAACGGTTGGCATCAGAGACTCAGTGTTTGCCACGATATGATAGTTACCGGGGAGCCTGAGTCTATTTGGAATTTGCAGTTCTGCCCTTCGACGCTCACCAAGGTGCTGAATTCTCTGGAATCTTTGCCGTCTCCCGAGGTTTGCTGAACTTCAGCATAAATGGTCCAGCATCCCTCATGTGGTCTTCTGGTTGTGTTGTTTGACCATCTTTCATTGTTTGATGGTCCCCTTTTGGGGTGGGTACCTCGCGAGCCACGTGGTGGAGCCCCTGGTTGTGGTTGGTTTGGTGAGGCTGCGCAGCAGGCATGGGCTATGTGCCCCTTTTTGGAACAGTAACTGCAGATTGCATGTAGGAAGGGGCAGTTTGCGCGTGGGTGATTCCCATTGCATCCAACACATGTGTTGTGGCAAGGTCTGGTGGCCATCTTGGGGTCCCTTGTGGCCCTGACCAGGTGAAGGTCACCCATCTTGGGGGTCCCTCATGGTCCTACCTGTGTGGAGATCGCCATCTTGGGATAGGTCGTCTTCTTCTTTATCATAGGATGCTTGGAATACTTGGCCTGCTCGTTTTGTTGGGAGGTACGATGCCTCAGCGCTCATGGCTTCTTCGATTGCTGTAGTTAGTGAACAGTTTGGTCTGCCTACGAGCCGTCATTTGAGTTTTTCATCGCGAAGCCCCCACACCAACTGGTCCCTTAAGGTGTCATCCAACTCGGGACCGAACTCACAGTCTCCAGCTAGGATTCTTAGGGCCACTAGGTAGTTGGCAATGGACTCCCCGTCCTTCTGCTGTCTGTCAAATAGCTTAAACCTTCTGAATAGCACAGACGGTTTTGGTGCAAAATGCCTTTGTAAGCCGTCTTTCAACTAAGTCCAGTCGACTTCATACATCGTCTTGGGGGTGGCGATGGACCTCGCTACCTGGTGAACGTATCTTCTGCAGCAGTTTAGAAACAAGCCTTGCTTCTCTTTGTCTGTGAGGTCGGTCAGGCGGTTTCCAATGATGAAGAAGTTGAATCATTCTATGAAGAGGTCCCATGGCTCTGTTGGTGGGTTGAATGGTTCGCATTTCCCCACGTTCCACTTTTGCATTGATTGTGCTGTTGGGGCCGGTGGTGCGGCTGCAGTGGCGGCTGGAGGGTTCGTGGTCATTGTGGATCTTTAGTTGTTTGGCTGTTGTGGGTGCTGTTCGTCTTTTCAGAATCCCACCCTCGTCGCCAGTGTTTTAGCCGAAAACCCGGTCAAAATCCGTTAATACTCAGACGTGAGGTCAGTTTGGATGACCGTGAAGGGTACCATTTATTCCTAGCTGCGAGCAAAGCTCATGATGAGCTTTCGCTCAGGTCGTAAGTGAAGGAGAAAAGGAAGCCGCGGCTTTTTATATTTTGCCGTAGTGTCATTTTCTGCGCTTCCCATTGGCTGGGCGGCCAGGAAGCGTTCTTTCAGCAGCCAATCAGCTGCCAGTTCAAAAGTCTGTACAGATGGACCAGAGTGGAAACTCTGGCTGCACCTGCGCGGTACATTACATAATTGTAAATTTTATTTTGCCTATTCTCAACATCTATCAGAATTTAGACACAGTAAAACTAACCTTAGAATTTACCCTAGAGACAAGAATCAGCAGGATGACAGAAACCATATTTGTTTCAAATATAAGTGCAGATACAAGGATCACAAGTCTTTTGTTGTTAGCATCTGGTGATAAAAAAAATAGCTTACATTAGAGATAAATATCTTGGAGATATTTTCTGTGTGCTAGAGAAAGTATATACTTTCTCTAGAAGCAGACCCATTTATATATGAACTCAGTACAAACTGAAAGTTTTGACAGCTATGATGAATCTAAATTGTCTGTTATTTTACCCCTGGCTTCTCTGTTTTAGAAATTAATGGAATATAACAATATACCATATTTGTAAATATATATATTTCCAATTATACAGTGTGAGAACTGCCCTGAAATTTCACAGTTAAAAACCAAAGGAGAGTGTGGAATGTCTGCACTTTTAACTTCAGTTCTTTCTCTGACAGTGAAATGAAATTGCTTAAAATTTTTAACTGAGGTTTAATTCCAAATTAATTTGTTGAAGGAAAAATTGCAGTCCTTATAATTACCACATCTCACACGGCATCTGCCAAAACTCCTACCACCTACCAGTCTACTACTACTAGCCACCTACCAGGCGTTGCAGGCATGGCTTCTGTGCCGTGTTTGTGTCAGTAGGTGGCACAGAGAAGCAGGCTAGGT